>JAPQWV010003308.1:0-43007 GCA_027422505.1 Craterostigma plantagineum
ATTGTCCTAAAGAATTGTTGAAGGTAGACTGTAGGGACTTGACGGAAGCTGAGAAGACGTACCCAAGGTGGTGATTTCTCAAAATGGATGGTATGATCTCGTCCTGACACTTGAAAGTGTTCAGGTCGAGTTGGAAGTTTTCTCTGGTGGGTATCCATTTTGAGGTTGAGTAAACAAGATCTGCCGGTGTCGTCATTTTTTTTCTTTTTTTTTCTTTTTTCTTTTTTGGACATCGGGAATTCTATTGAAAACTGCATCACGAAATAGAAAAACACGATTAGAATGTAACCAATACTAAATGATAACGTTGTGTCGTGAATAGTGTGGGCTTTAGGTGATAAAATTGTTTTTGTGAGAATAAAGATCTCGGCCCAGTACTTTTCGGCCCAAATGTGTTTCGAAGAATCATCGAAATTTTTCTAAGTGTGGTTCGCGGGTTGATTTTAAAGGACTTCGCGAATTACAGGTCTGAGAGAAAGAGAGTTTGCGGGTTGACTTAAAACTTTCAAAATATTGCTAAGTGTGGTTCGTGGATTGGTTTAAAAGAACTTTGCGAATTTCATATCACGAACTCGGAGGTCCGCGAATTGACCAGGTCAAACATGAAATGCGAAACATCGGTTCACGAATTTCAACTTGCGAACACGGAGATTCGACTTCGAATTCGCGAAGCAGAAAAGTCAATCGGTCAAACTCGCGAAATCAAAGGTTTAAAGTTAAATTGAAGTTCAGTGATTCGTGAATTGACAAAGTAAAATTTTAAAGAATGGGTTCATGAACACTTGGGGACCCGTGAAACAATTTTGCAAGATCAAAAGTGCTTTTCGTTCATGTCGCGAACCCTAATTACCCTATTTCTGCGAGCGCTTTTACAATGAAAAACTCAGATTTTCAATCCGTAAAATCCTCAGGATAAAAGGCCCATTTTAATGAAAACGGATAGATTTCTTCAGAAATCAACCATGAAAAAAAACTGTTCTTCGAAAATTATACCTGTAAAAAGAAAAAAATACACCATAAGAAGGAGAATACCGAGAAATTCCTTACCACAGTTTGATTCGTAAGTTTGTTAGGAACGATTTTGGGACGAAGAAGCACAGTAATCCAGAGGATTGAAAAGTTTGAAGAGTTCGAAGTGATTCGTGAGAAAGAGAGTGACGATTTGAAAGGGTTGGCGAGTTCAGAGTTCGTGAAATGGGAATGGGGAAGATCGCGAATTAGGATTAGGTTAAGTAAACTTCGCGGGCCGAAAGGTTGAAACTGAGGTTGAAATAAGGCCGCGAAATTTTGAGATAAAGGCCCACAGAGGATTCGCGAATACAATGAAAGTGGATTTGGAAGTGTAATTTGCGAATCGGGGCTGTTAGTTCGCGAACTAAGTCTTGACTAGTCAACATTTGAGAGGATTTGCGAATTTATACAATAGTGACTTCGTGAAGTTGAATTCGCGAATCAGGATTTCAACGGAAGTCTTGAAATTCGCGAACTGAGCTTTGACGAATATGACAAGTCAAATTCGACGAATTCGTTAAGTGTGCATAGGCTGAGTTCGCGAATTGTGGCTGAAAAAGCGCAATGAGCTTCGCGAGCCGGTAGATTTGGGCCGCAAAGTGATTTGAAAGATAGGCCCATAATGAATTTGCGATGAGGAAGTCCAAAGAATTCGTGACTTGAGTTCGCGAATTGAATTAATGAAGCACAGATTCGCGAACTAAACATAGAATTTGACGAGTCCAATTGGGATGATTTGCAAATTGGGTTAAACGCAAGGTTCGTGAAGTGGAATTCACGAAGTAAGGAATTTGAGAAATTAAAGTGTTGATTCACGATCTAAATGTTGAAAGAAGAAGGAAAAATGTATGTTTGAGAATCATCACTAAGCTGATATGCAAAATTTTCTACTGATCTAAGATATAGAATTCAAAATTAGCTCTATACATCATATAACACCACCATAATATCAAATCGACGATTTTTCAAAATCGATTGGCAAATCCAAAAATCGACGATGAAAGCATCGGTTTCCTTCGCGGCGCTGAACCCTCAAGTAACAAATTTGTCTAAATCATTGATTATTTTTGTCGGGACTATAATGATGTTATTCTTCAATTCGTGCCTATAAATAGACATGACTCGAACCTCACCATGACACCATATATTAACAAATTATTCATCTTTGTTTTCTTTTTTTCGCATTATTGCTCACACAAATTGGCAGAGGAAGCAGGACGAAGAGAATAAGGCCAGAGAACAGGCAGGGTTAAGACGTAATTTGAGTGCAATTGGAATATGCTGGCATTTGAGCTTTTGCTTCTTTTGTGCTTATTCGTCGCTTTACTAGCTATTTGGGAAGGTTCATGTAACGTTGAAAAGTCAGTTTGCGAAAGAAAATAAAAAAGTTACTCGCCCTCAATATTTGCATTTTGGAATAAACTCCCCTTAAATAAAATGCCTATCGAGAATATTAAAACTTTGATAAATCACTTACTCTCGCTCGATGCATGGATATCACATTTCTTCCTTCGATGTAGTGCCCTCAGCAGTGGCTCTACATCGACTTATTGAAAGCGAAGAAAAATTTATTTGAAAAATAAACCAAAGCCTAGAGTAAAAAAAATCTAACTAAGAAAAACACGCACAGAATTGAGAAATTTCAAATGCAAAGCAGATAGACCATAACGAACCGTAGGGAGGCATAATCGAAATTAGAGATGAGATTCAACATCCCCAGCTTTGCAACTAAGAAATGGAATCGTTTCTCATCCAATGCCTTTGTAAACAAATCGGCTAGTTGAATCTCTGTATTGACAAAGTACATTTCTATTATGCTTCTTTCTTCATGATCCTTTATGAAGTGATATATTAGGTCTATGTTCTTACTGCGTGAATGGTGAATAGAATTGCATGTAATTGCTATGGCACTTTTGGAATCCCAATAAATAGGTATTCTATTGAAATCAAACCCGTAATCTCGTAGTTGGATTCTTATCCACAAAATTTGTGAACAACAACATTGCAGCAGCTACATATTCTGCCTCTGCCGTAGAAGTTGACACACAGTTTTGTTTCTTAGACGCCCAGCATATGAGTTTATTGCCAAGGAATTGGATGTTGCATGAGGTGCTTTTAATCGGCAGCCTGCGAAATCTGCATCAGAATACCCTATTAGTTTCCTACCTGAGTTCTTAGGATTCCGAAGTCAAGGTTTGGTGTGCCTTTCAGATACTTTAAAATTCTCTTGATAGCATGAAGATGCGACTCCTTGGGATTAGCTTGAAACCTTGCGCAAAGGTATGTGGAGAATAGAATATCTGGTCGGCTGGTAGTGAGATAGAGCAGGGACCCAATAACTCCTCTGTATTGGGTAACATCTACAGGTTCCCCCAAGTGATCTGCATCAAGTTTGCACGTGGTCGGCATTGGGGTGCTTGAAGATTTGCTCTTATCGATCCCATATTTTCGAAGAATGTCGTGGATGTACTTGGACTGATTGATGAAGATTCCATCTTGAAGTTGCTTGATCTGCAGTCCAAGGAAGGACATTTCTCCCATCATGCTCGTTTCAAACTATGACTTCATTAAAGTGCCGGAGAGTGATGTCATCCACATAGATCGTACAAGCATGATATCGGAACCATCTTTCTTGACGAAGAGTAAGGTATCAATTTCTCTTTTAGTAAAGCCCGAGTTGATAAGGAAGTCGGATAAAACCTCGTACCGGGCCCTTGATCTTGCTTTAGCCCATATAGTGCCTTGTCAAGTTTGTATACAAAGCCCGGATGTCTGTACTGAGAAATCCATCTGGCTGCGAGACATACACTTCTTCCTTCAAAATTCCATTCAAGACGGCAGTCTTTAATCCATTTGATAGACAGTAAAGTTTTGTGTGCTGCGTATGCTAGGAACAACCTGATCGCCTCGATTCTTGCTACAGGGTCAAAAGTCTCATCGTAGTCGATTCCTTCTTCTTGATTGTACCCCTTAGTCACAAGCCTAGCCTTGTTATGAATTACCACACCGTCCTCGTCTTTCTTGTTTTTAAATACTCATTTTGTTCCGATCACTCTCGTGCCTTTTAGGTGAGGAACTAAGTTCCAGACTTTTAGACGCTCGAATTGATTAATTTCTTCTTGCATAGCTACTATCCATTCCGGGTCACGTGATGCGTCAATTACTCTGGTAGGTCAGGTTTGGCTCAAGAAGCAAGTAAAATTCACTCGTTTGATGTCGAACCTCTAGTATTTACTCCTGTTGTGGGATCTCCTATTATCTAATCTGTAGGATGACTTCGAATCCATTTCTTTTCATGAGGCACTGTAGATTCATCCATTTCTGATTCCTCGTTGAGCGGGTACTCGATCTCAGGGACAGCAGCGTTGCAAGTGGAGGGTGTGAGTTATCTGTCTGTGCAAAGAATCGAACTTTTTTAGGTTCCGCCTCGCGATTCGATTCGAAATTTAAGATTCGTCATTCGAATATTTCGAATACGAATCGGCAATAAAATTTTTTTTGATTCGAGAAATATACGGATACGATTGAAATCACAAATTCGATTCGAAAGTTAATTAGAAATTATTCGATTCGAATATATAACATAAAATATAGTGATATTAATCTTTATTCTCAATCTAATATAGGATAGTCACTAAAACATTTAAAAAATCTATGTGATAATTCATAATGTTTACATATATTTATTATATTCAATGATAGTAAGTTAATATAATATGTGTTTTATCTTTTTACTTAAATAAAAAATGAAATCCTTTTTATCTTTGAATACAGTATTCGATATTCGATTGAATATTCGAGAATATATTCGAATAGATATGAATCGTTTTTATAGATTCGATTTAAATAGTCGGTATTCGTATTTGTATTCGTTGTCATCCGAATACGCCTAGAATATCGCGTAGGCCCCCGATTTCGAGTCGTTGCAACCCTAGCGGTAGCGAGTTCCCTGTCTTTACTGGCTGCAGGGAACCGAGTTATTTGCGTCTATGGGTGGAACTGTTTGTTCAGGAATGGTTTTGAATTCGGAAGTTGATGGACTAGGACTGGGTTCTGTATGAGGAAAGGGATCGATAATTGGCTTGTTTCTGTTGATAGAGAAGTACATACGTTCAAAAAGTTGATCCAGATCCATTTCCTCTTGAGCTTGTAGCTGAAACATGTTGGTCTGCAGTTCTTGTGTCTTCAGCTGCGTGTTGTTGGTTGTATCCCAACTTTCCTTGGTTTGTCCCTGGTTCTGAATGGTCGTGTTCAGAAATGCTGTTCGACGACTCTCCTAGTTCCATACGTGATTTAGTAGAAGCTATTAGAGCTGGTTCGAGTCCTGTGTTGCTTTGTCCAAAGTTAATTTCTAGACCCTCATCGAATGTTACATTGGCACTTCTATGTTGTTCTTTTTCACGGAGATATACCCTGTACGCCTTATATTGTGTAGAGTAGCCCACAAAAATTCATTCAGTATCCTCTAGCTTGGATTTATCTTCTCGGTCATTGGCTACGAAGCATTTGCATCCAAAAATCCTCAGGCGGGCAATGTTGAATCTTTTGTTCATTAGTTCATAGGGCGTCGTTCCAAATCTGAGATGTATGTTCGTTCGGTTTTGAGTGTAAACACGCAATGTTCATCGCTTCTGCCCAAAGAAAACGAGGTAGTGATGACTGTATGACCATTGTTCGGGCGGCTTTACGAGCGTCCGATTTCGTCTATCGACAACCCCATTCTGTTGAGGAGTGTGTACAACGGAGAATTGTTGAGTAAATCCTATTGATTCGTAGAACTCCCCGAGCTGTTGATTCTTGAATTCTGTTCCATTGTCAGACCGAATTACCTTAACACTGCGCTGCAGAAGTTCTTGTCCTAATAAGATTTGCGATATGTTCAACTGTCTCTCATTTTGTCCGTAAGAAGCGGACCCAAGTATATCGCGAATAGTCGTCTACAATAGCCAGCATATATCGCTTTCCACTGATGCTATCTGTTCACATTGGGCTACACAGATCGACGTGTAATAATTCCAGTGGATGCTGAGTGAATGCTGTGTGTTTTGTAGGGTGATACACCTTTTCATTTTGCCTTTCTCACAAGCTGACCGCAGATGTTCCTCTTGGTACTTCAGTGGCGGAAGTCCAATAGCTAGTTTGTTATTTGAAGCTTGTTGAGAGTCTTGAAATTAAGGTGAGATAGCCTCTGGTGCCAAGTCCTTCTGAACTAAAGTTGCTTCGGAAATCAGGCATATGTTTGTTTTTGTCTGACAGTCATAATGTCTATGGTATATAGATTTGTTTTACGAGTTCCTGTGAGAAGTTCTTCACCTTCGGCATTGAGAATTCTGCACGGTGAAATGCTACTTGGAGTCCAATGTCACTGAACTGTCCTATTGATAAGTGATTGTGTTCAGTCCTTCAACATAAGAGACTTCCTTGATTGTGAGTCGATGGCATACAAGATCTCCAATACCCAGAATTCTTGCTCCATTGCTGTTCCCAAAGCACACCAGTCCACCCAGCCTATCAACGTAGTTGCTAAACAGTTCTTTCTTCTCAAGCATGTGTGTGGAGCAACTTGAATCTAAATACCACATATGCGAGGCCTGCAAAAATTAAACTAGAGGGTTTTAGGTACTCATTTAAGAATGGGTCCACCTCTGTTGTGCTTGTCAGTCCGTATAGACTCTCTACCTATCCTAATTTAGTATTGTCAGAAGATGACTTAATGTTAGGCACAGAGTCACCGACCGATTCTAAGGCTTGGATTTGGCTTTCCTCAGTCTTAAGCTTTGGAACCCATTTTGTGTTATTGGAGCTCTATCTGTCTTATCCTTATAAACACGTCTTTGGTAGTTTTTGTTTTAGATCGTTTCTTTTTCTCTGAAAGCGCGTTTTTTGAAATCATTTTGGGAGCTGGCTTGTCTAGGGTGGTTCGGTACGGTATACCGTACCAAAACTGTGATACCGTATACCGTACCGAAATTTCGGTATCGAAAAAAATCATACCAATATCATACCAAAATTTCAGTATACCTAATTTCGATACGGTATCATACCGAAATTCGGTATGATATCAGTATCATACCTTCTATACCATTCACACGGAGGGTTTTTACCATGCGTGTCTCGTAACACGTTAATTTGTTGTTTTCGAATTTTTAGTCAATTCAAACTCCTTAGGCCCCAATAAGATGGATTATTAATACCAAATTTTCCAAAATAAAAAGATTTTTAAGTCATAAAGTAACCTTAAATAATTTATATATTTTAGTCAGTTTCCTTAGTAAGACAAAAAACTTCACATAACCACAAAATACAATATATGTAGGTGTATATATATATATATATATATTTATCCATTTTATATTTTTTGAAATGATATAATATAGGCAAAATTTAATTTGGGTCACTAACTATACCTGTTTTCGTTTTTGGGTCATTATGTTTTATCACTGCAAAACTAGGTCACTAACTCTGTATATCTTAACAAAATTAGGTCACTGACTGATTTTCCAGCAAAAATCGCCGGAAAACTGAAGTGGCGATGACGTGGCCGCTGAGCCACGTCGGGTGAGCCACGTCGGGTTCCGTTGATTTTTCGCCGGAAAACTGACCGGTGACCTAATTTTGTTAAAGCATACAAAGTTAGTGACCTAGTTTTGCAATTATCAAACATAGTGACCCAAAACGAAAATAGGTATAGTTAGTGACCTAAAATAATAATTTGCCTATAATATATGTAGGTGTGTATACATATATATAAAATATTAAAAAGTTTAGTATTTCGGTATTTCGGTATAACCGGTATACCTAATTTTTAAAATTTTCATACCATTACCGTACCGAAAATTTTCGGTACGGTATCATACCTTACCAAAAACTTCAGTATACCAAAATTTTCGATATTTTCGGTACGTTTCGATACGATAAGGACGGTATATCGGTATTTCGGTATATTTCCCCTGTCCTAGGCTTGTCTAAATGATCATACTTGGAAAAATGATTTCTTAAAGATGAGTTTTTCGATACAGAGGAAAAAGACGTCGATACAAAAGTTTTTGATGGAAAACAGTCAATAGCAAAAGGTTCTTTAAAATATTGAGTTTCCTTCAAAAGATCTTCCTTTTTAACCTAGACTTGTTCTTTCAATGTTCCTTTTGCGGGTCCCGAAAATTTTTCAGAGCATTAGTACAAGACACTTTATCATGAGAAATTAAGGTTTATGTAAGTGAATGTCTCAATTTTTCTAAGTTTGGAGATTTCCTCGAGAAGTTTCTTCTTTTCATCATCAAAGGACTTTCTCTCTCTTTCGAGAGTGGAGTGTAGATCACTGATTTCTTTTATGCATTCAGGCATATACCCTGATGCATACATAGTCATCAGTGTCTCACTCGTTGATTCTTCTGAGGTATCTCTTTCGATTGGACGAGGAATATCCGATTCAAATTCAGTTTTGCAGAACATTTTCTCTCTTTGTAACTATCATTTAACTCTGTGTAATCAAATGATGTTTCTACCTTTTTGCGTGTTTGTGTCTCATCTTTTCCTTGTAAGGTTTCAGATTCACTGCAAAAGGTATGACGTTTGTCATACAACCTAATTGCATGTATTTAAGATCATAAACATAAGGTGCATTTGTTATGCCTTGCTTTAACATAGATGGGTTATCAAAACCAAGTCCTTTATGAGGATTATAGAAATCAATGTCCACAGGTTTGTTCAAAAATGGTATGTTCTGTCTGTTCTCGTCGGGTTAAGAGGTCCTCTAATTTTTTTATTTTGGAGTATAATCTTTTCCTTTCCTTAGAAAGTAAGTCAAATTTCGTTGTGGCGTCTATTGCTTTATCTCTATGAGACCTCATTTCTTTTTCTAATTCCTTGGCTTTAGCCTCAGATGTTAGCAACTAAGTTTCTAGCTTTGCAACTTCTTCATTGGCTACTACCACGCGATTTTTCTCACATGCAGAATCATATCTAAATTTGTCCAAAACTTCTAGGTTATTTTGTAAGTTTGTTTCTTATTCCCTAATTTTCTTTTTGCCCAGTTTGTTTGATTTATATAGGGTTAGAAATCATTTTCATTTTAAGTAATGAGTCATAATCAGTTTCGCTTACCTCCATCATGTCTGAGTTGCAGGAGATTTCCCTTTTGAGTCACTTCCTAAAGCTTCAGATCCTTTTTCCTCGTCATACAGTCGGGCCATTAGCGCCATGTTCTCTTCCTCACTGTCGGAGGTATCCTCAAGCCAAGATCCTGTTCTGCCATCATCCCTTTTTTCCTTCTACTCAGCCAATTGAACTTTTCTTCGATAATAATGGACATCTTTTTCTTGGGCATTCTGCATTATTTGGCAAAATGTCCAGTCTTCCTGCAGTTGAAGCATTTTCCGGCTTGAGGGGCAGTTTCAGAGATATTTTCTTCATCTTGGGTCTTTCCCTTTTGACGGTTGGATGAGGGATCCAGACTTCGTATAGTATTTTTCTGTACGAAGTTTGAGACCAATGCGAGTTGCGAGCTCCTTGATTGTGATCTTCTCGAGTTTCCATGTTTTGTGAGGTCCTTGAGTTCTTCATCAGAGTCTGACTCCCTTCCCTTCTGAGCTTGAGACGATTGGAGATCTCTTTGTCCTTTGATTGCTTTCTTGATGATTGTTCTGACATGTGCGAGTGTGTCGCTTCCCTGGTGTAGTTTCCTCCCTCATTTTCTCCACGTAATTGGAGTGTTGTTTGAGATGGTTGAATAGGGTGTGGATGCTGACCTTGGTTAGATCGCTCATTTGTCTCATCATGACTGCTGTTACTTTCCATCATGGATGAAGTGATCCGAGGAACTTGATGTTGATCTCCATACATTGTTCATAACTCCGTTCATTTTCAGTTCATTTAGTGGACAAGGAATCGATGGAATGTTACTTGAAGAGTTTCTCCTTTGTTTGCCTGAAATCGGTCGTAAGATATTAGAGTGTTCGCCATCCTTGCCATTGTGTTAACCTCTGTCCCTGCATCATAATCCGCAGGGCATCCTACATTTTTTTGCACTTTAAACGCATTCGAGCTGCATCAGGATGTCGTTGGAATAGCTTGCATCATATATGAGTTTGCAAATTTATCGGCTTTATGTCGTAGTTTTCTTCATCATTATATTGATCGATAGTTTTCACGATCATATGTTCTTCTCTTGCAGGAGTGGTGGTGGTTGTGGCCGGGATTACAGTTCAGTACTGAATAGGTCCATTGTAAATAGATTCCAGCAAGTTCTCTGAATAGTCCTTCCTCTCAATGAAGTTGATGAACCTTCTCTTCCAGACGGCATACTCTCCATGTCTGATGACTGGAGGTCTAATTCATTTTCCATGCTTTCATTTCTCGTGTTTTGGATGTGATCGTTAACGTGTAATATGAGGAAAATAAAAGTTGGACCGAATTTTGAGTCAAAGGTTGGTCAAAATTGCTTTTTCGAGATTTTGATTTCGGTTTGCGAATTGAATTAAGAGTTGAGTTAGTGAATTGGGCTGGGCTTGGTTCACGAATTGAGTTCACAAAATCAAGAATTGAAATGGGGAAGGATTCGTGAAGTAAGGTTCTCGGGGTTCGCAAAGTGATCAGATAAATGAAATGAGATGGATTTGCGAAACGTAACTGAGTTTGCAAAATGATAGGATCGCGAATGGGTCTGGATTCGTGAAGTGTTTGAACCGCGAAGTAGCTCGATCCGTGAAATGACTGGATTCGCGAAGTGGCTAGATTGCAATTGGTCTGGGAGTTCGCAAACAAGTCTAAGTACTCGAGTTTGTGAAGTTGAGTTAGGTTCACAAAGTGATAGTATCGCGAACTGTCCTGAGAACTTGGATTCGTGAAGTTCCTTTGTGAACAAGATT
Organism: Craterostigma plantagineum; assembly: GCA_027422505.1. Taxonomy (NCBI): domain Eukaryota; kingdom Viridiplantae; phylum Streptophyta; class Magnoliopsida; order Lamiales; family Linderniaceae; genus Craterostigma; species Craterostigma plantagineum. Next base: position 10,878 of record JAPQWV010003308.1, read on the forward strand.
CGCCAAATAGACTTGTGAATTTAGAGATCGCGAACCAGACTTGGCGGCCCGTGAAATATAACCCTAATAACACGCCGTTCGCGAATCAAGAACAACTGAAGAACACGACTAGCGAACTGCAATTTTCCAGAAAAACTTGCTCGTAGCTGGTTGAAACTGATTGGGTAATCTTGAAAAACTGATAAAGTGCTGAAGCCAAGTCTCAACAATCCAGAAACCAGTAGAAAGCAGCTTGAAAATTTGAGTTTGGGTCATTTGACGAGAGCTAAAAATTCTGAAACAAAACCAAGAACTTCGATTCTTTGATGCTTGAAATGAAGTTTCCTCACTTACACGCCTGCTCTGATACCACTTGTTAGTCCAAATTATCCAAGAACACTTCAACTAATTAACCTTCGTTATTATGAATAGTGCTTTTTGGTTTATGTGTTGTATACGTGAAGTTGTAAAATGAAAAAACATAGATTAAACTAGGGATGGCAACGGGGCGGGTATGGGTCGGGTTTGGCCGGACCGGGACCCGCCCCGGTCATTTTTAAGGACCCGGGACCCGCCCCGCCCCGCCACGGGCCTGGACCCTCCCCGCCACGGGCCGGACCCGAACAAACCGGGTCTGACCCGCCAGACCCGGTTATATTGAATTTTTCTTTTTTATTTATTTTTCTTTTTTTTTATTTTTCAAAGATAAAATGGAGAAATGCGGTGTTGAGACTCGAACCCGCGACCTTACGTTTATAATAACAAACCTCTACCATTAGACCAACTGATTTTCTATTCATAATATTAGCAATAATTCTATATAATACGTAATTACGAATTGAATTATAATATGTACATATTTCCGGGGCGGGTTTCGGGCCGGGTCTAGGGGCGGGGTTGGCCAGACCAGGGACCCGCCCCGAACCCAGACCGGGTTTCTTCTTTTGAGACCCGAGACCCGCCCCATTGCCATCTATAGATTAAACAGTGTTAGGGTTTAGGCTGAAATACCTTGAAAAGGTTTTAAGTCCATTGGGCCCCTAACAGGCCCATTACAACTACAACCCATCAAAATAAAATAAACACATTAAATACATCATAATGAAATACAAAGACTTAGTCTCGTTGTTTCTCTCTATTCCGCCATGGCGAAAAAGAAGAAATCAACAAAACAAGGGATGCGCCGATCGTCTTGATGACGCCATCTCCAACCAATGCGAGGTCGAATGGGCAATCAAATGCGGATAGTGCTGAGCTGAAATCGTGGAAGACTACTGTTCCATTGGAGAAGACGTATAGTGCTGAGCTGAAATTGAGAAATGTTACTGTTCCATTGGCGATAGAAGTGCAAACTTCGATTGGTGGCAATTCCTCTGCTGAGAAGGAATGGCCTACCCGGGCGAATCTAGGGGCAGAAGCTCGGGGCGGAAAGTAGCCAATCGAGATAGCTTAGCGAAGGCGCCAACATATGTGGAGACTGGTAATCCTTGGTCTCAATTTAATGTGAATTTGATTAAGAATCCGGATACTAAGCTTGAGTATATTGAGCCTACGTCTGAGGAAGGGCAGGAAATTGGAAGAGTGGTGGCAGAAGAGATTCAGAGAGAAGTAGAACACTGGAATTCTGCGTTGTTGTGTTATGTCCTAGGCTTCAATCCACCATATGGTGTCATGGCGTGTTTCCTGAAGAACAAGTGGGATAAACAAGGGTTAGTGAATGTCTGGCAGGTTAGGCAAGGCCTGTTTCTGGCTAGATTTGAGTGTGTGGAAGCTAGGGACAAGATATTGCAAACTGAAATCCTACACTTTGATAAGAAATCGGTGGTTCTAACCCCTTGGTCTGAGGATACATAACTCAAAAAGGTGAGAGTTGAGAGTGTGCCTCTTTGGATACACTTGCCTCAGCTGGAACTGAAATACCGGGGTTCTAAGGCCCTCAGCAGGCTTGCGAGTCTAGTAGGAAAGCCTATCATGTCGGATGAATACACTAGGAGAAAAAAGAGAATCCATTATGCTAGAGTGTTGGTGGAGGTCAATCTTGCCAAGCCATTAAAGGATAGTATCCAATTTTTGAATGAGAAGGTAGTTGTGGAACAGGAAGTAACGTACGAGTGGAAACCAGTGTTATGCTCAAAGTGTGACAACTATGGGCATGAAACAGCCATATGCGGAAGAGACTCAAAGCAGGTTTGGAACCCGAGTCAGTTCAATAATCCTGTTACTACTAAAGGGGCAGCTGCTAAACTGGACCAGTGAACCAACCTGAGATCCCTGAACCAAGTAACGTCCAGACCAATACTGTCCCTGCTCTTGAGCACCAGGCCTATAGTGAGGGGAGTGGGGGTCACTGTGGGCACATTGAGGACAGAAGCCACTGGGCTGACTTGGTGCATCATGAGGAAGTTGAGGGGGCAACTGCAATGGAAATATCTGAGGCAAACCCTTCCAAGCAGAGGGGGTCCATGACCTTGGTCATGGATAGGAGTGTTATATATCATGGGCCTTAATGGCCCTGCCAAGCAAAGATAAGTAGCTCTCTTCTGATGTTTTGTTGTATATAAGATCACTCTTTTGTGTTTGTTGGAAACCAAGCTCAAGAAGGGACATGTGAATGAGGTGATCACAAAAACTTCGGTGGTTGGTAGCTACAACACAATCTTAGTGAGCATCCTAATGGGAGGATCATAGTTCTATGGAGAGGAGGTCTGGAATTGGAGGTAGTCTCAAAAACTGCGCAGTATATACACTTTAGGGTCTGGAACAGGGAGACTCTGGTTTCATACCTTACTTGTGTCTATGGATCCAGTGCCAGTGCAGAAAGGGAGCTCCTCTAGGCAGACTTAAAAGTCATAGGGGCTACTATGAATGCACCATGGTTGACATGGGGTGACTTCAACAACATTAGAGGTATGGAAGACAGAATAGGGGGTGCCCCAGTCTCGGCAAGTGAGTTCACTGGTTAACCAATGCATCATCACTGACGGCTAGGGGAGAATAAAAGGAATGGTTGCCACTTTACTTTGTCAATAAGCAGGGACAGGGGCTGAGAATATGGAGCAGAATCGACTGGGCCCTTGCTAATGTGACTTGGGTTACCAACTTCTCTGACTATATTGTGACCTTCCTCACGAAGGGGTGTCTGATCACTCCCTCATTCTTCTAAGTGATATGGGACTCCTTCATTCATGAGGACAATTGCAGATACATGGAAGATACAGCAAGGCTCTGCTTTGGCCAGTGTGTACTGGAATCTGCACAAGCTGAGAGGGCCTCTGAGATGTCTGAACAATGAGCGATTTGCCAATATTGTTACCAGAAATGAGCAGCAGCGCAGCTTGTTGGAGGAGTGCCAAGGGCAGTGCATGAGGATCTTCTGAATACAGAATTACTAGCTAGGAAGAAAAATTGAGACTGGAGTACAAATTCCTGAGTGAGGCCAATGACAAGTTTTTTAGACAAAAAGCTAAGGTTAGGTGGCTTGAACAAGGAGATCAGAACACTGCTTATTACCACTCAGTGATTAAGCAAATGACATATAGTAATAGAATCATTTCTATTACTGCTCTGGATGGGACTTCAATTGAGGCAGTGAAGCTATACACCAACACTTCACTGAGTACTACCATAAGCTGTTGGGAAAGAAGGGTACCACGATGGGGTTTTGGAAAGGAAGGTGGCAGAGAAGGGATATACTCTATCCTTGGCTGACCAGCTGAAGCTAGTTCAGCCCTTTGACAGGAAGGAAGTTGTCCGGGCAATGGTAGGCATCCATGAAGAGGCAGCTCCAGGCCAAGATGGCTACGGCAGTGGGTTCTTCAGCAAAGCCATGGGAGGTGGTTGGAGAAACATTTAACTGATGTTGTATGGAGTTTTTCCAGACTGGGAAACGTTTGCCCATGGTGAGCAGAACCACTCTATGTCTGATTCCTAAGGAGATAACCCAGCCACAGCTGCAGATGTTAGGCTATAGCTTGTTGTAACACCATCTACAAGTGTATCTCAAAGATGCTGTGTGAAAGAATCAAGCCTATCATGTCCAAACTTATCAGTCCTAATCATAGTGCCTTTGTGATGGGAAGATCCATGGTGCATAACATACTACGTTGTCAGGATTTTATAAGATTGTACACTAGGAGGAGTGCTTCTGCGAGGACTCTTCTCAAAGTGGATTTGAGGAAGGCGTATGATACTGTGGAATGGGAGTTTCTGCAGGAATGGCTCTGTTCACTCAGATTTCCCTTGAAATTTGTCCATTGGATTATGGCTTGTGTATCCTCTGTCACTTTTACAATATCTTTAAATGGGACTACAGATGGGCTAATCAAAGGAGCTAGAGGATTGAGACAAGGAGATCCATGTCTCCATTGCTATTTGTGATTGTGATGGAATATCTTACCAGGAAACTGCAAGTAGCAGCTCAAGATCCTAGGTTCAGATTCCACCCCCAATGCAAGAACATCAATCTGATTAACTTGTGTTTTGCTGATGATCTAATGATATTCTGCAACGCAAAAGGAAGCAGTATGTGTAGTCAAAGAGGTTCTTGCTCACTTCAAATCCGTGTCTGGTTTGGAGGCTAACCAGAACAAATCTAACCTGTTCCTGGCTGGTTTCTCGAGTCAAACAGCTCAGCAGATTGGGCAGACTTTGGATTCAAAATGGGTAGTTACCCCATGAGATATTTGGGAGTCCCACTAGCACTCACTAAATGGAGCAAGCTGACTTGCCAAGCACTGGTGGAGAAATTACATCAAGACTGTGCTATTGGTCCACGAGGAACCTATCCTATGCAGGGAGACTTTGCCTTATTAATTCAGTCATGTTGGCTACACATGGATTTTGGGATCTATATTTCTCCTCCCAAAAGCATTTCCAAAGAGGTAGACCAGCTTTGCAGGGACGTTCTGTGGGGCAGAAAAGAAAATGGGAAGAGCACACCTCTGATCAGCTGGGACAGAGTTTGTTTGCCAAGAAATATGGAGGGTTGAATATCAGATATTGTGTTACATGGAATTTGGCTCAAGCTGGGAAACAGATTTGGGAGATCACGAGGAAATCTGACACCCTCTGGATCAAGTGCATACATGTAGTGTATCTGAAAGGTATCAGCTTCTGGAATTTTACCATGCATTGGACTCCAGTTGGCATTAGAAGAAACTTAATAGGCTTAAGCTGAAGTTTCAGAATGGGTATGGGGAGGGAAAATGCTTTACTCTGCTGATGGAAATTATTCTATAGGATCTGGATATGCTTGGTTAAAAGGTATACCAGTCCCTTTCCCCTTTCCAAAGCAGTGTGGAATAGGTATAATCTTCCTAAGCATTCGTTCATTCTTTGGTTGCTGGTATAGAAAAGGCTGCTTACGAAGGAGAGACTGGTCAGTTGGGGAATCAGATTGAGTGATACCAGCTGCTCCTTATGTGAAGGAAGGAGGAAACATTGGAGCACTTGTTTTTGGAGTGTAGTTCAGTCAGAATCTGCTGCACAAGCTGAATGACTGGCTGCATTTGGATGTGCAGGTATGCTCTTTTGATGAGCTGTGTGATTGGTACTGGACTTGGGAAGGAAGAGGAAAACTGTACCGTGCATTTTGCTGGCTTGCTATTGTGCTAGGCTATACCACATATGGTGTGAGCGCAATAAGAGAGTGCACGCTACGGGGTCCTTGACAGAGTAGCATATTATGCAAGTTATTTTGAATGAAATGCAGTGGAGGATTGGGAAGATGTGCAGAGTGAGAACGCGCTCTAATCTGGCCATTTATAATAGGATTGTTTTCCTCAATTGGCTGTTTAACATGTCTTTAGATTGAGCTAATATGTACATAAACTGTTTCAGGTGGTTAATGAATACATTTCGACCAAAAAAAATACAAAGACTTAGAATAAATATTTTGGACACTTCTAAAATATTCCTAACATACACGGCTCTACAGACATGATCTGTAACCCTTGCCTATTTACACAATAATGTCATGTAATTCAGTAACTTATTTTCCATACAGATACTTGCTTATGAATGCTTGTCAGGCGTTGCAAGAAAATTTGCAACGCGCTTGGACAATGCAGTCGTCCCGCTCTCCCTTATTGTGCCGATGGGAAACTAATGCTTGGTCGATAAAACGCTCTCCAAATTGTCGATACTGTTACGAAGTCGGTGGTTGTGACTAATCTGTTACTCCTACAGCTGGAGAGGTTGTTGCTGACTATTATGCCAATAGAAATTTCAATACAATTCCCCCCAGCGAAGGTCTTCAGCAAAGCAGTTCACCATCATTGAGCAAAACCACTGAAAGAGCATTACGTTCACCAACATTACAAGATTTCATCAACGATCCGCGCCAAACGCAAGGACATACATTAGAGTCCAAATGTTGACATTGAGGATAGTGCCAACATAGAAACACATGTCGTAGATCAGATACAAGCACCTTCGCAGACGTAGATGTTGTGGACGATATGACGCTTCGTGGTCCGTCTGACGAATGGAAGCACCAAACCACTGTTCTGGAGAATGCATTATGTCATATGATGATGCAAATGATGGCATGGATACCCATGATGAGTTCGTCAAAGTTGTAGAAAATGAGGCAGGTGGGACTTCTCATGTTCGAGCCATTTGTTGGAGATGATTTTTGTAGCAAGGAACCTCGTATAAATCTCTCAAGAATCTTGAATTAGGCAGAGGACACTCGTTTTGAACGTTTGGAGTTTTTCCCTTAAGCATTTTCTTGTTTATTTTGTGGAAGGAAGAAAAAGAAAAAGCACGTCTTTTGCAATTATATTACAACATTATAATATGGAACATAAAGATTATCAATAAAAGAGAGAATTGTTGTTATGTTAATTGAGCAAGCTTTTATTACATCTTGAGACTTGTAAACCTAGAAAAACTAGACAACAATTAAAAATCACGGAAGAAAACGCCACACTAGTTATTATGATAACATATACACAACCGAAACTAATACTAATACTAAATGAACTGACTCAAAAAAGAGTCGTTGAGTCCATCCAAATTTGGAAGGCCATTGATAATTCCGTCAATATAGTCGGGCAAAAGAGGAGGAATAAGTTGATCGTCAGCCATCAAGAAATTCGGTGAAGAAGAAGAAGAAGGCCCACGTGATTGTTCTGAAGATAAATAACGAAGATCCATGTAATAGCAGAAGTGGAATAATAAATGCCGTTCATCCCTTCAACCATTTCATCATGCTTGTTCTTGTTCTCTGCGAATTGTGATCTGTCGCCGAGAAGGTTATCAAGATTATGAAAGGTATTTATCATCCTCAATAACATCATCGTAAAAGTCGAAAAGAGGATAAAAAAGACGATTGTCATCATTTTCCATTAGCAAACGGTCTGAAGAAGTGATGGTAATAGGATATTGTCCAAAACGAGTTTGGACGTTTTCGTAAAGATGTTTTAGCCCTTCCAATTGCTCTTGGAGTTCATTCAACTCCATACCCTCAGTTGGCTTATCGAACCACCTTATTTCTTGATTGACATTTCCTCTCTGATTATCATTATTCCGTTTCCTTTCAATCTGCAGTTCATCAAAAACCTGGGACTGCCCAAATCTCAGTGACGGAACTAGAAGTTGTAACTTGGGGGTCGAAAATGTTAAACAAAAATAAACGAAAGATTAGGTCCATGGTAAAATCATAAAGATATCTTATATACGTTTACGTTATTATATACCTGAAAATTGCATATTGTAATTAATGAAGAAACAATAAATTTAGATCAAATTATACATTAAAATCATAAGAACCATCTAGTTCTTCGTATAATCGTTAAAATGTTTATACTATATTTGAAGAATATTTATTACATGTGTTATCAATGGCAAATGATATATTGTAACTTAGGAGTCAAATATAAATTTTGGGGGCGGTAATAAGCAACGTCTAGTTCATGGTCTAATCTCCAAATGTCTTATATACATTTTGCATAGATATTTATTACATATGTGAAAATTAATTCCATATTGTAATCAATAATAATATTATGAGTTATAACTTTGTAAATAAAATAATAAAATCGCAAGCTCTTTGTAAATCTCAATGTGTCTTATATACGTTTTCATAACATATATTACATATATAAGATGAAATAATATATTATAATAGTGACATAATCAGAAATTATAAATTGAAAGAGTCGAAAAATGCTTTTAGAATAACGTTTTCATAAAATGTCTATTTTATATATGAAAATAATTAAATATCTGGTCGTTCAAATATTGGAGATGATGATAATAATAATATATAATAATAATAATAATAACAATAATATAGTAAAAGAGATTGTGATTATTTAAGTGATAGACCACCTTGTAGTTTGGATGTATTCTTATTATTAAGTGTTTAATTAGAAGTGTTTGAAACGGATTCATGGGATGATGACACATTGGTCACATAATCTTGATGCATTTGATTTTAGACCACATATTTCAACTAATCAATATGTCGGCCCATTTCAAAGAACTGAGCTTTTATATGGGCACTGTAAAGGTCCAAAATCAACACCCAATTTAGGATGGAATGAGGTCAACTATATTATAAGCTAGAACTGGAATGAGGTACTGTAAACGTCCCAACGTTGCAGATTCTATAGCTCTCAAATCATCAGCGCTAGAAGGATAGACTATGTCATGAAAACATATGCATGGTCAGCTAACCCTATGACTGAGCTATGTGTATGGAATGATGTCAAATATACATCTGATGCCTGATGGTATCTTCAGGAGTTCGAAAATTTACAGCAATCAGGTATAGTATACATCTGATGTTTTTTATACATTTTAAGAATATTTATTACATATTGTTATCAATGACAAAATGATATATTGTAACTTAGGAATCAAATAATAAATTTAAAAACAATAACAAGCAGCGTCTAGTCCGTAGCCTAATCTTCAAAATGTATATACGTTTTGCACAGATGTTTATTACAAATGTAATAATTAATTCCATATTGTAGCCAATATAATATGTTATAACTTTATAAACAAAATAATAAAAACGACAAACTCTTTGTAATCTCAATGTGATACGCTTTCATAACATATATTACATATATAAGAAGGAAAACATATTGTAACAGTGACATAATCAGAAATTATAACTTGAAAGAGTCGAAAAATGCTTTCAGATTAACATTTCATAAAATGTTTATTTGATATATGAAATAAATTTTATAATGTAATAGAACATATTTTGGTTAAATAAAAATAACATTCAAATTATTTAACATAATTGAAAATGATAAAATATATGTCTTTTTACTACTAATTTTAAATGCACTGAAATCATGGTTAGATTACTTAATCTTTTTGAATAAAATTATTGTTAATCAGAAGTTTCGAATTTTGGGGATTTTCCCCTAATTTTAAGTTTGGGATTATGGGACGGAGACAAAACAATAAATTTAGGACTTTCTGTTTCTATGATGGAAGAAAGAGACAGCTTTGGTTTTTACATGCAGACATTATAAAATGAACAATCAACAAGAAAGGAAAGATAGAATTGTTTGTTATCGATTGAAGAATTACTTCTTTCAATTAAGACTGTGCTACTGTAATTGTAAACCCAAAAAATTACGAAGAGAAAACTAAGACAACTACTACGCCATGAATTAGCTCAAGTAAAAGAGTCGTCAAGGCCGTTGATAATTTCATCGATATCCTCTGCCGACAAAGAGGAGGAATAAGTTGATCGTTAGCCATCAATATATTCGGTGAAGAAGAAGGACTACTTTGCAGTGGCGGACCCAGAATTTTTGAACCGGGGAGGTAGATTGGCCAACGGGCCAGTTTTGGGTCGGTTCCAACGATTCTGATTTCGAGCTATAATCAATGAACTAATCTAGAACCGGCATGGAAACCGCCGGTTCTTACCAGCTCCGGATCGGTTCCATTATTTTTTCTTTATTATTGTAAGATTAGAAACATTTAATATTATATAAAAAAGAATCAGTTATTGTATCAGTATAAGTTAGGATCCTTGATGCGGCTATTAATTCTAGACGGTATTAATAATTTTTTGTATGTTTTAATTGTATTTTCTTGAATGTATGTTGTTAATTGAAATGGCCCAGCTTAATTTTGAGTAACTAATTTTTTTATTGCAAGAGCATCTTAGCAATTACAAGGAAATAGAAAAAAAAAAGGGAAAACCTAATAATACGCCCAATATTCCAGTTCTGGAGGAAAACCTAAAAATGAAATAGATGGTTTGTAAGCAGTAAAACTAAAAATCTAAAAACAGATGAGTCATGCCCCTGCCTACTTGATTCTTCTGAAGATGAATAACGAGGATCCATGGAAATAGCATAAGTAGGATAAAAAATATCGTTCAATCCCTTCAACCATTTCATCATCATTGTTCTGACTCTCTGGATTGTGATATGTCGCCGAGAAGTTCATCAATATTAGGAAAGGTATTTATCATTTCCTCAATAACATCATCGTTACAGTTCAAAAGAGGATAAAAAGGACGATTGTCATCATTTTCCATTAGCAAACGGTTGGAAGAAGTGGTGGTAATAGGAGAATTGTCCAAACGACTTTGGACGTTTCGTAAAGACATTTTAGCCCTTCCAAGTGCTCTTGGAGTTCATTCAACTCCATACCTTCAATTGGCTTATCGTTTAGTTTCTTTTATTACACTTTATTACATTGTATTCAACAATATTTAATTATTTTATTTATTATTTTTTCTTATTCTCGTTCAATTTAAAGCAATAGTTTTTATTTACTTACTAATTTTTTCATTAACTCGTTGAATTTAAAGCACTATTAATATTTAATTTAAACTATCTACACCGTACACATTTTAAAAATATTATAATATTCAGAATTATCAATATTAATTTTAATAAACATATAAATAGAGGGGCAAACTTAGAATATACAATAAAAATGTAGTGGGTGGTTATTTTATTTTTAATTTTTAGTTAATTTAAATTGAGAGACCATAATTAGTCTTCTTATACAAAAAATGTCGTGATAAGTAACAACTTGAGAACCATATTATTCGAAGAATCATAGCTTCAAATATCAAGATAAGTACTTCATTACACTTGAGGGAAAAAAAAAAAAGGCAACATCCAAACACCATATAACCTTAAAACTCCATGACTTACTAACACAGAAGAATCTATATGCGTTCGTTATATTTCACTTCAGAAGCAAACATATAGTCATGGTCAACTTGTTAAAATATAAAAGAAGGAAAATATAACAAGTAACTCAAGAGCGAAACCTGACATAGGAGCTATATATAAATTTCACCCTTGGTTGGTCGTACCTCCATAAACCTCTTTGCACCAACGCATTGTCGATTGAAAGCTGGTCTTTAAGGTAAAGAAAGAAAAATCTAGTAGGAGACATCAAAAGAGGATATGGACAACATCCCTCAAGAATATAAACTCAAAATCGTAATATATTTTATTAACATCGTATGAATTTGCTGTTGAGTGAGGAGGAAAATATCATTTTGGAGCAAACTGAAGGAATAATTTTAAACAGAGTAGTAAAACAATGCTACCAATGCATCATCAACAGAAACAAAAGGACACATTTTTGTACACATAGCCAATTAATTTACCCATCCAACAATTTCTCAAGAATCTTGAATTAGTTCTTCCTTTTTTTCAGTTTTTTAAGGTTGTAAGAAAAGGAGACAGAAAATACACTAAGCCTTATTTCTTGTTTATATTGGAAGAAAAAGAAAAAGAAAAGCCCGTCTTTTGTTATTAAATTACTACAGTACATATGGAATGAGTACCGCTGCTTTTTTTTTTTCCCATTTTCTCTGTGAGATATGAACACAAAGATTATCAACAGAAGAGAGAATTTAGGTTCTGTTAATTTGAGGAGATTTTTATTACATCTGAGAAAATATAGACAGTAATGAAAAACTAGGCAAGAAAACTCCCACACAAGTTGCGATAACATATACAACTCTAAACTAATACTAATGCTCCATGAGTTGGATCCAAAAAGAGTCGTCAACGACGCCACCCAAGCCATTGAAAATTTGGTCGAAATCTTCAACCGAAAACGGAGGAATCTGATCATCAACCCTTGTGAAACTTGATGAAGAAGAAGAAAAAGGCCAAACACTTGATTCTGATGATGAATAAAGAGGACCCATTGTTGTCGTAGATGCACTGTCGATACTCACAACATTCCCTTCCACGATTTCATCATTCCTGACGTTTGTGCCCTCTACAGATTGGCTCTTCAGATAATAGTCGTCGTCTTCAAGAAGTTCATCAAGAGGAGGAAGATTATTAATCATTTCCTGGATTGTATCCTCATCGTCATCTTCCATAATATTCACTGATCCTTCAACTATTTCATTACTTTTAATGTTTCTCTGGGCCAGACGAGTTTCGACGTTTGCGTGAAGACTTTTTAACCCTTCCAAGTGCTCTTGGAGTTCGTTCAATCCCATGCCCTCGATTGGCTTGTCGAACCATCGTTCTTGATTATCACTGTTCATTTTGTTTTCCATCTGCAGTTTATCAGAAACATGGGCGTGCCCTAATCTTGAAGAAGGAGAATCTTCTCCATGATTACTCATTGTCTGAAGGCGATTGAGCGTTGCATCAACAGATGGATTGCCAAAAGAGTATATCTTATTTCCAGCGGGAGATTGCACGAGAATTGCGATTTCACAGCCACAGAGAACGCTGAGTTCAGAGGCTTTCTTGAATAGGCCTTTCCTTCTCTTTGAGAAGGTGACTTGAAGTGCGCTCTTCTTCTCAATCTTCTTCATTTCGATCTTTCTTCGACCCAGCGTTTTCTTCATCATTGCAGGGACCTGCTGCTTTTCTTCCATGACTGATCTCATCTGTTTATTACAAAACCCTTTCTTGCTTTTTTTCTTGGGAGAATAGCAGACGTATGCGAAGAATAATTGTTTTGCAGAGGTTGTAAGAAAGTGAAGTGATGAATTGCATCGGAGACTATTGTATTTATGAAGGAATTGGCGCAAACGGTAACATAGCTTTTGAATTTGACGCGTTTTTTTTAATCGTATCATAATCCCAACTGAATTGGCCGTTTGTCTGATTCTTAATAAGATCTTTTCCTTAATTAATACAATCATATATGCCCTGTTTTAGTTACTTGGTAAAGAAATTTCGAGATTACTTACTAGTTTTCTTGATGGATGGCCGTTTCATTCATTTATTATATCCAAGAATTACATGAAATTCAAGAAATCCAACACATTTCAAACCATTTTATCAGTGACATAAATTCAAGAGCAAGAAAAAAACGCATTGGACACACACACACACATATGTAGATATATAATATATTATCACTTAATAAACCATCGTTGTCATGATCTTAAAAACGGCAGCCAATGCAATCACAGCCACGAACTCGCCGGAAACCGCCACATGACTGGCGGCCGAAGGTGGTGGAGAAGTCCACGGCGCCGGAGATGGTGCTTCGCTGGTGGCTAATATAGGCCGAGAAGCAATAAAAGCCATTGCAGCTATTAATGCAATTACGATGAGTAGAGCCCTAGATGATGATGCCATGATATGTAGTAATGATTGATATGATTAAATTTCTGTTGATGAGATTATTTGTTAGTGAAGTTTATTATGATATTTATAGCAGTAAGTAGCTAATGTAGTTTATACAGTTTGCAAACACCTGGCAAAGCATTGGTCTACACTCCAACATAAAATAAATAGACAAGTATGGCGATTCATACACAGGCTGTAAATATGATGTACAAATTGATAGTTTTGAAGAGATCGTCCAACTGTTATGTAAGTTTAAGAACCAACGATGTTTCCGCTGATTATTTTACTGTTTCGTTCATTACAATTAAGGTAAGAAAAGGTCAAGTTCTCTGCTAAAATTTCACTTAGCTTCTGTGTGTCTCGAGTACGGTAGTTCATCAAAAACTTGTACTGAACACATTATATATGATGAGAAGTTACTTACATTGCAAAGCACTGTTGTTTTACCGTACAGAAAACAAATTTTATCATCATACATTCATTCCAATCTGCGTATTCGTCAACTAGGAATATGGCATGTGAATACGGTTTTTTTGGGTATGATTTGAATCCTATAAATCGTTGCGGGGATATCATCTCAGATCTTCTATGTACCAATCCAAAAGCCTCTGCATTCGAAGAACGATTTTGAGTGATAAAATTCGCTGGCTTCGATGAGCCAATGTTAAACTTCAAGCATATGTCCTTCATCTTTACTTTATTGAACATCCTAGCCCCTTCGCAAAGAAGCAACATGTGTTAGGTATATATATATATATTGAGGGAGGGGGGAGAGAGTTGTTAACCTGTTAATTCCACCAAAAGCAGAACTGACGTTGTTTTTACGATCATCACCAGTAAATTGATGATTTTGACGAAGCAGGGAATGTTTTTCTTTAGTAGTTTGAGATATCTGCAGGCATTTGAAAACAAAGATAAATGAGATTGCGAAGTTTCTTTTTCTTGAAAAAAACTATAGCTAAAAGTAAGTTCAAGCTGATGTAAGTTGTGCTATACCTCGTTTACTTGCTGGAAACCCCATCTATTCTCTTTTGAGCCCTTGACATAAAAAAAAAAAATGAGTGTTCAGCTATTAGAAATCGATCAAAATATATAATTCCACTTGCTTTTGACGTTAGGAATCTCGAGAAACCTTTGCTGGTGCGCCGATGGACCATGGGAGTTTTGGCTCACACTTGATACTTGGTTGAGAATCAGAAGCCAGAGAGAGCTATAAACATAAAACAAAAAATAATAAGAACAAAAGACAGAGAGAAAGTCATTAAATGCAATCTATGTTTGAACCAAATGCAATTTAAGTAGAAAATTGAAATTTGATCCTATAGGGTCCATCTAGTTAGAAGTCAGATAATATCTAAGGACCACACTGATAAATCTGATAAGCACAATGGTGTTTTTTTACACCTTATTGAACAACTCAATTGGAGGATTGTGGTGGTGTTGCCTCTTCTCTGTTTGAAAATTGAATTCCTGTGAACAAAGAGAGAACATATATACAAAGTCTGCCACACAAAAAAAAAAAGAATATTAGGTTGCATAACTGAATTAACTACCATTGGTACAGTGGTTTCCTTCTTGCTGTTCCGGAAAACCCCTATAGCTCCCCTGCTTGCAAACATCTGGAAATTGAAAGATGAACTGCTTTAAATTCCTTCATAATTTCATATATTTGACAATTTACAAGGCATACCTTTTTATTAAGTGGTAGAGCCTTAAAGTTGTGCGAAGTTTGGAATGCATCAGATGTCGAAGCATTTCGGCTGTGCTTGACAAGAAAGTACGAAAGAATTAAAGTCTCAATGATGAAAATAGAGAATAAGGAATGAACTGGAGAGCTAGAGGCCTATCGGGAAATGGAAAATGTATGTCAAAGAAGGTATTAAAACATTGACGATGTACCTCGTGCGCTCTTGTTTTTCACATTCCATAGTTTGCTTGAGGTACATTTATATCCATCCTGATACAAAAAAAAAAGAAATTGTGATTAATTGAACATTGCAATAGCATTTCATTACTTTTAATTGCATAAGTTTAACCCTCAGGTAGATAAATGGGGAAGATGATTTTGGTGCCTAGAGGTTGTTATGCATGTTGCGTAGAAAAGTATTTGACAAAATACGAACATACCTCAAAGATATATTTTATTACCTGGTTAGAATGATTACAGGGAGTTGAAGATTTTGAAACCGTAGAACCATAGTGCATGGCCCTCTCGGACGTCTTCAACTGAAACTCCTGAAGAATACACACAAGTTAAATGAAAACTTCGAACGGAGGGAAAATCTCTGGAAAGAAATGATTTTCATGGACTCACTTGAAAGTCCGGTATACGAGGAGTGGTTTTCTTTGGAAGCAACGATGGTGCTTCAAAAATCTGCAATGTCATGTAAATTTGGATCTCATGCTGCAACTTCAAGGTATCCAAGCTAATAAAGAATAGGGATACTAACTTTTCTATTTAATGGACGAGCTTTGAATCTTCGAATAGTTGAAGTGTCATTTTCAAATTCCTTGATATTCTTCTGCCTGGAATTTTTCAATTAAGCAAAGAATGCCACTAAAAATAACCTTTAATAAACTGCTATACTAAGCTAACAACATTACCAATTACTGACCTTGTCTTTTGAGCCCTATATGTTGTTTCAAGATCAGGATCTCGAGGTATGGTGATCCTTGGGTTGGTATAGGATTTCCTATCAGGCAAGCCTTCCTGTCAAGTCATCATAAAAGAACGGGGCTTGAGTTTTAAAACAAATTTCAAACTGTGAAATATTATAACTAAAATTCAACATCAATGCTGAAATATCAGTATTGGAAGTGCATTCTTCTCTTACAACTAGTTAGCGAGTATTTCCTTACAATTACCAACATACCCGTTTAGGTGCCTTATGAAGAAATGTAGTCTGCTGCACCTGTACTCCACCTACCACCTATATGTTAACCGAAAAGAGTGTTCAGAATCGGCAAAATAACATGAGATTCCAACATTGACAAGAGTTGAAAGACTGTTTCCGAGATGATAACGGTATGTAAACATTCTACTAGTACTATATGAGAAAGACAAACAAAAGAAACCGCAAGAAAATGGATCCAGACGATAATTTAACAATCCCAAAAGGAACGCATTAGCCACCTTCCGCAGAAGACCACCCTCAAGTTTTTGTCGTTTTGCAGCTTGGTTCTCGACTGTACAAGTTCCAGCAGATATTTTATCCGTTTTCCCTAAAGCAGCACCCCTGGCATTTTTTAAACATGATAAATTATTGTTACTAACAATGGCTCGTAAATTTTTCGGTTAAACCTTAATGCAAACGATTCAATGGTAGTTGAGTAGCTCGTCCAGAATGACTAGGACAACAGGTTATAGAACCTTTTTCTGCAAATTGCAAAATGTGAGACACTGTACGGGCTGTAAAATTGACACAGATAAATATACTGTCTAATATGCCAAAGCAATATATATCTAGTAACTTTATCATATGTCATATCCAATCTAGCAGATCACCTGGTCAATTCATGAGTAGGTGAATTTTTAAACATAACCCTCACCTAGGATAACCAGTCTGAGGATGACGGTTTTGCTTGGCTAATTGACTTGCAGTTGGCTTCATGAGAGTCGAAGTCCTCTGGAATGACGGCTTCGTGGAAACTTTGACGTGAGTATTCGTGTTTCCCATATTAGCAATGTGATCATAAAAAGTTAACCCTGCATATATAAAGAAATAGGATCCCCTACTATCCACGTTGATGGGAGTGGACTTACAAAATCAAGGGAGTGCTAAATATTTCAATGGAATTTCACCTTTATGATGGTTCCCCGCTGCTGAAATCACTTTATCTCGGCCAGAATCTTCGGCACTCTCGGATACGTCCATTTTCTCCACGCATTTAGATTTTGGCGAGACATTAGCGATTTCCATTGCAAATCTTGGTGCTAGTCCAGCCACAAAAGCTGAAAACAACTAGGATAAGAAACATACTACGGTGCAGAGACAAGGAAGGAGACACATTATTCCATAGCACTGTGGAACAACCATCACATATGGAGGATTTTTTTCATTATTCAACATGCCAGATAAACTTACACCGATCAATACAGATAGTATTTATCTAGCAATAAGTAATTTCTCTCATCGAATCTCTTCAAAATCAATATTTTGACCTTCACTTTTCCATATTTCCTTTTTCTCTAATACAGAAAAAATAATTCCAAACAACTACAGGCACTACGTCAGGTTCATTCAATGAACTTTGTTGACCAAAGTACTTAATCTTTAATTTCTAAGGTCTCTCTTCAAGAAGATATACAAGCCCAACGCACCACTTCCGAACCAAATAATCGATTGACACAGCTCTTCTGTTACAACCAATAAGCCCAGGGAATATTATCAAACAGTAAACAATCACGCGAGCAAGCGCAACGCACTTCACACCACAGAATCAACGAACGTCAGAATATTTCGCAATAGAAGGGAAAACAAACAGAAAAATAGAAAGAAGTCTTACGAGACGGGGGATAGTTCGGCGCCGAGTCGAACCAAGACTCCGCTAGGCTGGAGCGGCTCGGCGACTCGACTAGGCTGAAGTCGAAGTACCGAGCGGCGTCGAACTCGTAGTCCAAGTCTACTTCGTAGACCGTGAAATCGTACTCCACCATTCCTCCCTCGCCTCCATCGTTCTCCTCCTCCTCAACCACAGCTTCTGCTCCTCCTTCTTCTTCCATTTTCATCGGCGGTTATGCTTCCGTCTCCGAAAAATCGCTTCAGAGGACGAGGAGAGAGACGTTCGTCGAAATGCCAGTTGAGAATGAATGAATGAAGCAATTGATTTTGCTTGGGAATTTTGTAGGCGCTGTAGTAGGATAGCGACAGGTGAATAGTTTTGAGAGTGTCTTATTGTGTGTGTGCGTAATTTTAGTGTGTGTGGGAGTTTTTTGTTTTCTTTTGTTTCGTACAGAAGAGAGAGACAGAGAGGAGCGGAGGTTTTACGAGGATCTGAAAATTTGAATGGTGGGTCGGGTGGGGAAATGATTACGGGTCAGTACTTCACCGCCCCGAATGGGTCGGATAGAAAAGTAGAAGAATCTTTCTCAACGCTCCGCGTCTGTCACTATTTATGGAAATAATAATTACTGCTTAGTTATAAATGTAAAATCTGGAAGATGTGAAAATAGAATTTCAATGTCGTGTGTAAAATATATAAACTTCATATTAAAAGAAATGATCGCGTATTTTAAACTCATGGGATGCTTATATTATAAATACGACTTGTTATTAATTTCAAATGTTTAATAGATGCTTATGGTGATATAATTGGAATAAAATAAAATAAAAATTGAACATATTAATTACGTGAATAGCAGTACTCTATTTGAATTGAATCATTTATGTATAGTACGTATGGATTTATTAGTGATAGTTGCAAATTTGGTCCCTCAGTTATAGGCCTACATCAGTTTCAGTCCATCGAAAACACACGACATCAATATATGTCCCTCAGTTTTAACCGTTAATCAACTTCAGTCCTTTCCGTCAACTTTGATCAGGTTGACCATCAAAACTAACGGAAATGACCGTTAGTGCCGTTAAATATTTAAAAAAAAAAGAAAATTGCATAAATATTAAAAAAGAAAAAAAAATTTAAAAAAATATAATAAAAGTAAAAATGAAAAAAAAGACTAAAATTTAAAAATTGAAAATACAATTAAAATAAAATAAGAAACAAAATATAAATAAATTAAAAATATAATTAAATAAAAGAAACTAAAATTCTAAAAAATAGTATATTTAAATAAAAAAGAAATCAAAAAATAATTAAAAATTTTAACTAAAATAAAAAAAAAATTAATTTAGAAAAACAGAAATATAATTAAAATAAAAACAATAAAAAAGAGACTAAAATTTAAAATTGAAAAGATAATTAAAATAAAAACAAAATAAGAAATAAAATATTAAAAAGGAAAACATGTCGGACGAGGAACCATTGATTTCTCCCAAAAAAGGAAGCAGGGGATCAGGGCCACACCCAACAAAGGTGCGGTTGATCACTCTGCAGAGGAGATGACTGTTGAAAAAAAAATTCGGATAGCGAATATTGATCGTGAAAGAAGCTGATCTTTAATTTTTTAAAATTTAAATTTATTTTTCATTTGTTTTTATTTAGTTATATTTCTGGTTTTTCTAAACTAATTTTTTATTTAATTAAAATTTTAATTTTATTTTGATTTCTTTTTTATTTTAAATATATCTCTATTTTTAGAATTTTAGTTTCTTTTTATTTTAATTATATTATTAATTTTTTCAAATTTATATTTTGTTTCTTATTTATTTTTATTTAAATTATATTTTCAATTTTTAAATTTTAGTCTATTTTTTCATTTTTACTTTATTATATTTTTGAAATTTTTTTCATTTTTTTAGTATTTAAGCAATTTTTTTTTTTTTCTAATATTTAACGGCACCGACGGTCAATTCCATTTGTTTTGACGTCAACCCGGTCAAACTTGACAGAAATGACTGAAGTTGATTAACGGTTAAAAATTGAGGGACATATATTGATGACTTGTGTTCTCAAGGGACTGAAACTGATGTTGGTCTATAACTGAGGGACCAAATTGCAATTATCCGATTTATTACATCACTCCTAAAGATTTTGAAAGTTCGAAAATGTAAAATATATAATTTGCATATATATTATAATTTATACCACGATGCGTTGACTCGTAAAACTGGGTAGTGATGAATAGTTGTCAAGGAGTGCTTCTCGATGATATTATTGGTTCTGACATTTAATGAAATAATGACAACTAATCTTATACAATTATAGAAATGTAGGTGTCCTAAAATACTGACGTGTCCCTTAATATTCTATATCCTTAAATGTATTAAGTATGTCCTTTATTCTTCATACAAATTTAATGGCTTAGTGTACTGAGCTCCAGACATAATGCAAGTACAATAATTATATATATAGTACGGTGAAATTAATCTGCTAGGACTATAATTTAATTCACGCATAACTTATATTTTTCATTGATTACTTTATTCGTTTACAAAAACAATAAACATAGCGTAGAAATTTGCAAAACTGTAGCACTACACGTGCGACAAAAGATGGCTCCACCAATATATGGAGAAATGAAACAAAAGCATTGGATGAAATCATAATATCAATGATTATGTCTTTTCTGTGTGACAGGAATAACAAATGATGAAATACTTATTATGGGTAAGTGCATCCGAAAAGATTATGTTAAATTACACGTAAATCGAACTTTGCTAGATTTTTTTTCTTTTTTCCTATTTAGTTATATAACACATTTTGATTCAAATGAAATATATGGTAATATGTGTGTAAACAAATCTCATTTGGTAGAAATGATGGAGTGGTGAATCATCCCTTTCATAGATCACATTCGTTGGATTTTCATGGCATACGACTTTGTATATCTATATGAAACGTCAATTTATAGTTTTGAAAATATTAAGATCTCGTAATCCTATGCGGCCATTGAATGACGACCTTAACCATACGTAGGAAGGTGACAATCATGATGAGCTCGAACTCGAGCCTTCAATAGACTTACTTGATTCATATTTCACTAATATACCATAATTGGTTATGTAAGACTAATTTATTGTTATAGTGTATACTATTTTATATGTTGTATTATGTATATATTATATAGAGTAAACGAAAGTAGTGCTTAAACTATACCACAATCTCACTAGTGTTGTTCAAACATTTAAGTGTATCATTTCGGTTTCTGAAATTTGGAATACTTTTTTTCATTTTTTTCCATTGACCTAAAGAACCGGTAGAAGAACCATAAGAGAGTGATTTTGTGTAAAATGTTACTGTGTAAAATTGATATAAAATTCATTTTTCGATCACCAAGAGATTTGTAACTTTTTTATTTCAAAAAGAAATCTCAACACAATTACACCGTAATCAAGGATACTTCTCGAAAGAAAAAGAAGTAAAAAATTGCATAAAAATTAAATTGTTGGTGCTTTTAAACAATTTTGATGTGATTATGTTGGGATAAACAAAACAAGAAATTATAGTGCTGATTGAAGTTGGATTTTATATACGTACAATAACATGTATGTAAAATAAAATTTTAATTATTGGTGACAGATTTGCAAGTGTCTCCTGTTGAATCTCTTACCAGTTCTTGAGGTAGAAAGAATAAAAAAAGACACGTTTTTCAATGTTCAGAAACCAAAATGACAAATTTAAAAGTTTAGGTACAAAATATTCAGAAACCAAAATGATAAATAAGCACAATTTTTGCCATGTACTTTTATACATGCATTTATATATACAGAATCGACATATTTGGAGTAAGGATTAAATGGTCATTTGGTCTTGGTGTTAGGTAGTTCTATCCATGGTTGTTAAAACCGGACCGGACGGTCTCGGCCGGTTCCGACCTGATCAGTCGAAAATCCAGTCCGGTCCCGGTCCGATCCATATTTAATTTAAAAAAGCAGAAAAATTATAAAAAAAAATAAATAAGTTCATGTAATAAAAATGGGCCTAGCTTAGTGGTAACAACCATTTAAGTTTCTTTATACATTGGGTGGGGTTCGATGCTCACATATCTCATTTAAATCATATTTTATAATTACCTTTATCCTTAAATTTGTAATTTCATTTTTGACACTCATTTTGTGATTAATTATTAAATCTCTAGACATTTTACATTTATTTTATCGAACCACCCAATTTATAAACCATAATTGTGTTTTACTTATACTATTTCATTGATTGATAAGTGAAAATATATTTTATTACTTCTTTCAAGACCGGTTTTACTCCGGTTCGATTCCGATTTTATACCGGTTAAACCACTAAATATAATCCACTAAATTTCCTCTGCTTCAAAAATTCGGTTAGAGAACCTTGGTGGCATTTCTAATTAAATAATTAAATAAAACTCAACCATTAGTAAAGTAAACAACAAATGAAAAGCATTAATAAAATAGACATTTTCGTAAAAACAGGATACGAGTTACTAACTCGAATGTTTAAAATACGAGTTACTTGTCCAAGTGAGTGGCATTTCAAGTAACTCGTTATTCTCTTTGTTATTTTTTTTTTTTTTGTATTTTAATTTTATATTTATTAATTATATAATCCACCAAATCATAAAATCATCGTTATCTCTTGTGATTTACATAATAAAAATCAATAAACGCATCTGATTTATTGTTTGTTTCGCGACGATTAAAATGATATGCATATCTTATATTTTTCGAATATCGAAAATATTTAATTATTTTTAAAGCTAGTAATTCTTATTGTTAAGGCATATTATTAAAAAAATAATTAAATATTTTTCATTGGAAAAATATAAGATATGCATCATTTTAATCGTCGCGAAACAACAATATATTAGATGCGTTATTGATTTTTATAATGTAAATCACATGAGATAACGATTACTTTTATGATTTGGTGGATTATTATATAATTAATAAATATAAAATAATTTAAAATACAAAAAAATTTAAAAAAAAAGAGAGTAACTCGTATGTTTAGAATACGAGTTACTTGAAATGCATGTCAGCCCACGTGGACAAGTAACTCGTATTCTAAGCATACGAGTTAGTAACTCGTATCCTGTTTTTACGAAAATGTCTATTTTAATTATGCTTTTTCATTTGTTGTTTATTTCACTAATGGTTGATTTTTTTTTTAATTATTTAATTAAAAAGACCAACCTTGGTTCTATCTTTATTGTATGGGGAGGAGCAAAGAGTCGTTGGACTAAGGGCTCTCTCTGCCTGGGGCAAATAAAGCTGTCTTTAAATACATATACTGAAATTCCGGCGCTGTTCAGTTTATCCGCAACGAATTACCGATTACCCTCAACGGTCCGATTTGTTTTTTTTTTTTTTGAAAATTTAAATTGCCTAGGATTCCATTTGGAGTTGGACCCAAAAGCTACAATTAAACTCAAATAATATAATAAGAATAATATATCTTGAGAGCAGTGTACTGGCTGGCTTTTATACAGGTGAACTGCAAGATAACACAATTTCATTGTTCGGTCAAAGATCGACGACTGTATTCGATATATGGCTCTAATCCAAATAAATTCTTTTCTTATCTGCCAATGAGCAGATGATGATTTAAATATTACATAAAATTTAACTTCTTACCGAGACGACATACCGAAATATGCAACAATATTTTTCAACTTTCGCTAGTATATTTACTATTTAGATTGGAATGAACATTACACAATTATATCAAGAATCCCGGCATTAAATGATCCATAAATTTGGAAAAATAGAGACTATTAGGTGGGCCTTTCTTTTTGACTCTAGTTGACAACGAGTCTTGTGACTACGCTATTTAGGCCATCTCCAACCGAAAAACCTATTCTCAAACTCAAAATACAGTAAATGTCACATCAAACAACAATTCTTCTCCAACCATTAAACTCATTTCCAAACTCAAAAGAATATTCTCAGAATATTTTTTTCCACACCAAATTTTACAACTTTTCAATATTACCCATGTATTTTACAACTTTACAATTAGACAACAATTATGCCAAAAATAACAATGATAGTATTTTAGATTCAATAAAATATAGTATTAGTACAGTGATATTATTTTATTGTACAATAATATTATTTTAATTCAATAACATTATTAGTAAATATTCTCAATCTATCCCATAAGTTAATAAATTTTATAATGGAAATTTTAAGTTATACAAAAAATGATAATAATTATAATATTAATAATTACTATTACTCTATCGTCTAATTAAATAGAATTATTAGGAAATAGTTTTAGATAATAAAATAACAGACTTAAATGTGCACTATATTTATTACAATTTCACTTTCTTCTTTTATTAAATTATTCCTTATGAATCAACATAATATATCATAATAATTAATCTATAGTGTAAATATTTCTGCAATTTAATTAAGTGTAAGGGTATAATCGTAATGTAAAATCAATCCCATTTTTTCCATCGTTCTCCACATCGTCTTCCTCACTGTGATAACTAACTAATTCTGCAACTCCATGGCGCCAACTCCAAGAATGTGGCGTTGGAGAAAAGACAATTACTAACTTTAAGTGGGCTTATTTGTAAGAGTTGAAAAATTATCAGTTTATGAACAGTACAAACGTAAATATGGGTCTAAAGAGAGAGAAAAACACATATATCCTATTTTAGGTATAAGAATGGGTGTCCATTGGATTATTTTTGTGTTTTTGCTTGATAATGAGTCTCCATTGGAGATGGCCTTATGAACCAACCAACCTTTATATTTTCTCCAAGACAATTGAGCAATGAATAACGACGTACTCACCAACGTTTCATTTAATACAATGTTTTATGATGATAATCTGAGGTGTTGTTTAAGCTATATAGGGTAGGGTTGGCAATGAGCGGGTTCGGGGTCGGTAATGACATACCGTCCCCATACCAAATTTTCGTTCTTAATACCCATCCCCACTAATTCACCGCTTCTGATGAATTGGTTCGGGGATGGGCAATCACCGTTCGCGGATCGGGTTCCCCGTGGGGGATTCGGGTTCCCCATATTCATGTATATTCAATAAATTAATTTTTTTGCAACAAAAAACATAAACTAAGTAATATAAAATATGATATTAGAGTATAAAAACTGACATAATATGTGACTGAAATATTAGTGTATTGTGAAGAATATATATTGAAAGTAGATTTTTTTTTAAATACGATCCTGAATATAAAAGGATTTTCTTTGAGAATTCTCGATTCAAATTAGTTTTTCATAGTATTTATTATAAATCGAATCGGCGAATGATGAATCACCATTTGATTCAAACGGAGCCGGGTTCGGTGCCGGGGATGGGTGGGAAACATGATTATCATCCCCATCCCGTCCCCGCTCTTTCACCAACGGGAATCACCGTCAACTCCCCATCCCCATTTTGATCGGGGATTCCCCATCCCAATAGCCTCGGGTCCGATGGGGATAGTTCACCGTGGGAATTTTGCCACCCCTAATGTTGGGTTTCAAGTAAGTTCTAAAGAATGTAACAAACAAATTGATAAATCTCATCGTGATATATTAAGATGAAAATCACTTTTCCGTTAATCACTTCAATATAGTTAAATTTAAAATTTCACATAACTGGATTAGACCTGGCGAAAGGGTTCGCAGGACAGTTCAGGAATGGGCCTGACGGTTCTGGGCCGGGCGGTTCCGCCATGGGCCGAGATTCAAGTTCGGTTTTTCCTGAAACCGCCCTAGAACCGTAACATGATACCGCAGTTCTAGGCAGTTCCGAGGAGGTTCGTTCTTTCTTATATATATATATATATTATTTTTTTAGTATCTGATAATTAAAATTCCGAATTGTTATTTAAAAAATACAAAAAGTGGAAAGAAAAAATACATTGAAAAGAAAAAAAATATACTTTGAGAAGATCGACGGCTACACTACACAATGATTTTTCCCAAACACTACACAGTTTGCTTACTTTTTCGTCGGAGTCGGAGCTTGATGTTTCGAATTCGTCGATTGCATTCTCCTTTCCGTTCTTCGATTCGGCTGAAACCAATCCCGCAATAGAGTGAGCATCGCAAGTTCGGATAAGGCTCGTCCGTTGATCTCCAATGATTCGCCCAGAAGTCGAGAATGCGGACTCTGAAGCGACACACGAAGCTTGCACGGGTAGAAGATATCGTGCCATTGTCGCTAGAGTAGGGTAAACTTAGCATTCGTCTTCCACCACCGCAAAACATCAAAGTCTTGGGGATTTGGAATTTATGACTCAAATAGAGAGTTACTTTTAGATGATGTGGGGGTGCTCTACTCTTTTGCATCTGCAAGATTCCTCTTGCACCGTGCAAGCTACTCCTATTCGAAATTTCAGTCACGTGAGTCGTGCTTCAACACCTGCTCCTGAGTTACATAAAAAGAAAAAAGTTATTGGAGAGAATGCATAATTGATTCCTTCTGGTCGTCAATTATTTTCTCCAAGAAGTTATGGTAATGCTAAGAAAATATCGATAGTATCCATACCACTGGTAGGGTCGAGCAAAGCCTTTAAGCCGTAAATTATTTAGATTTTTCCCATTTCCTGAACTTAAGTTCCTTACCTTCGACAAAATTACATAAGTTAGGGTTCATCAGTATTTAATAAACCTATAGCACATGCCAAAAGGCTCGGCATAAATCTTGGGGACGTGGTGAACCCCGAAAAATACCTCCGTTGCCCCTTGAGTTCTTCAAGTAATGACGTGCACACTTCCACAATGTCCCAATCAGTATCGATTAAAATAACTACAGCTTGGGGATCGAGACCGATTACGTTGTTGTTCCAATATGTCGTTACCAAATCCTTATAGCGTATGTGCTAAGGAGGTCATATAAGGAGTTCCACCGGGTCGGACCGGTATGGAGAACTTCTTATAGGGAGACCGCTCGCGATGACGGTTTGCTTCCACGACTGCTCTAGGCACCTCTCTTGTAATTTCTTCCTATGAACTTGAATCTTTCTATTGTACTACCTAAAACATCGTCGAATGCGCACTTGAGACATAAGTTAATTACGTTACAAGCACATCTTACATGAAGAAGACGACCGTTTAAGTACATAAGTAGATGACCGCTGTTAGGATATTTAATTAATTGTGTCAATAGTTTAAGTCTTGGGATTAATTTTGTAATTATCTTTTAGCTTGGCTTTAGACTAGATTGTAATTAATTTATATTTAGTGATTGGCCTTAATATACCTAGGGTTAATGTGGTATATAAAGGTTTTACCAACTCACTTTTGAAAGTAATCAAAGATCAAAGGCTTATCCAACTTTTTCACACACTACACACACTCAAAGGTGAGAACACTCCCTTATCATTCCATTAAAGCCTCTTTGATTCCTTGTTTGGTGCATTCGGGACCAACAAGTGGTACCAGAGCAAACGTGGATCGATCTGCATTGATTTGAATCCAGTTTCGTTCGATTCCAAGAAAGATCAAAGGTGTTTTTGGGCAAAAATTAGTTTCGGCATTTAGAGCTTGTTTTGGGGTTTTGATGCTTCGTTTTTGTGTTTAAAACCTTCCCCCAGATCGAGTATATGCCTAAAATGTTTTTAGAACACTTTGAATCAGTTTTAACGAGTTTGAGCAAGATTGAAGCAAAAACTCTTCAGAAAAGGACATCTCGGCCATTCTCTGTTTTGGTCGATTTTGACCTATTTTTTGGTGTTTTTAGCTCACAAATCGGTCGATTATGTGTTTGGGGAAGAATTTCTGAAGTTTAGGATCAAGTTTGAGCGATTTTGGTTGAGATCTGAGTGAAAACGGACGATTTTCTGGCAAGACACCGCGTGAAAGCAATGGAACAGTACTAACGTGTCTTGACCGCGAAATTTTGTGCTTGATCGTTCAAGTCCGCGAAATTTCCAAATCCGCGAAACTTTTCTGAGTCGGTCAAATCCGCGAAAGTTTCATTTCCACGAATTTAAATCCGAGAATTTTTTTAGCCGCGAAAATTTTACGTTCACTGAATTTTTTCGCAACTGCCTACGTTATGAGTCCGAGAAATTTAAACCGCGAAACTTTCCCTTATACTGAATTTTTTTTTTTTCGCAACTAGCCTACCTTAAAAATCCGAGAATTTCTTTAAGCCGCGAAATTTTACGTTCACTGAATTTTTTCGCAACTGCCTACTTTAAGAGTCCGAGAAATTTTAAACCGCGAAACTTTCCTTATACTGAATTTTTTCGCAACTGCCTACCTAAGAATCCGAGAAATTTTAAAACCGCGAAACTTTTATTTATACCACATTTGTTTTTCGCAACTACCTATCTTCAAGATCCGAGAATTTTAAGCCGCGAAACTTTCACTTATACAACATTTTTTCGCATCTGTTTACTTTCATAATCCGAGAAATTCCATATCCAAGAAAGCTTAATCCAAGAATTTCTTGTGACCGCGAAATTTCCTCAACGTGCGAAAGTTTTATAACTTGCAAAATCTCTTGCGAAGCTTAAAAATCTTAACTTGCGAAATTCTTCAACTTGCGAATTTTCTAACGTGTTAAATTCTTCTAGGTTAAAATTTTCTCGGGTTGAACCTTTCTCAACCTACTTAAGATTTGATCCTTACACTTTAGTACTATCACCCTAGGCCACTTTTGTCATAAATTATTTTGTTCTCGCCTCAAATCTCGCATTTAAATCTCTAGAACTTCTCCTAATTTCAGATATATTTCTCTTCCTACATATCGACATCACACACGCTCACTTAGTTCTAAGAAATTCCTTAAACAATTTATTCTCAAAACTCTACTCTTTAACTCGTATTTCTCTTATCGTCGTTACTAACTCTCTCATCTATACAAGATCAAAACCACGGACGATTCGACTGCACCAACCATGTCTACCACGAATGACATCTCCACAGTGGGCTCCGACACCAGGCCTCCGATGCTGCGACAAGGCGACTACAGCATATGACAAACCGTTTCCTCACGTTCATCAGGAACAAGGGCCACCACTCTCTCAATATCTTCTGGACTCCATCTTCAACGGTCCAGCACAGTTCTGGACAATCATCCCTGCACAGCCAAACGCAAACCCCCATGGATGAACGCCGCACTCACAAGAGGTCCCATCAATGAGGATGAACTGGCTCGCGAACAGGCCGACGAGACTGCCAAAGGATACCTCTTCCAGGCTATGGGCAACGAAGTCTATGCTCACATCGAGTGCTGCACAACTGCTAAAGAAATATGGGATGAACTTGTAGAAATCATGGCAGGCACAACTGAAAGTGCTCAAGGGAGGAAATCCGCCTGTCTCTCACAGTATGAACACTTCCAAGCCTACGAAGAGAGGAGCTGCGTGACACGTACCTCAGATACTTGAAGGTCATCATGAACTCAAGAAGCCAGGATCTCGAGGGACAAATTCGATATCAACAACCGCTTTCTTGGAAGCCTCAACCACAATGGGGCAATGCAATCGTGATGATGATTTAGAGTAAGGACCTCTCCAACACTTCCATCCATGCTCTTTATGACAGTTCTGTCCTGCCTATGCTCCATACGTGCAACCTCAGTCCACCAACACTCGAGTCGACCCACTGGCCCTCCTCTCAAACAAAACCAATGAACGATCTTCCACCACTAAGACCAAACCAGAACAAAGGGAAGCTACCAGTGTTGTATCTGACACCTCTTCAGGATCCGAAGCTGATACAGAATCAGACGAAGATGTTCGTGATATACGCAAGCAACTGGCAATGCTCACTAAGTTGGTCTCAAAGAAGATCGGGAAAAAATCCTCATCCTCTTCCAATCGCCAAAGAACCTATAGCGGCATCAAAAGACCACTCCCACAGAGGAAGCAAGCCACATAGAAAGAAGAGGACTCCGCACCTCAAAGTCCGTGAAGTGCTTTCGGTGTGGAAAGATGGGGCACTTTGCCAAAGAATGCCACGCCACACGCGTGAAGGACTCCGGCTACTACGATCGTAAGGCCAGAATGACCCGCAAGGTGGAAAGTGGGAAAGTTCTACTCACCGAAGAAGCGGAATGGGTGAATGACACTTAGAAGACGAGGAGCCTAAGGATGAAGATTGCTGCATGGCAAGGCTGGTCGAACATGACGAGGACGAGGAGATGGGTCACTCCGGTGAAAACACAGCTAATACTCCTCCAACGCTGCTTCTGAGGTCTGTCATGTGTGGTATCTAGACTCGGTTGCTCCACACACATGACGGGGAACAGGAGCTGCTGAGCAACTTCTCCGAGCGCTATCTCGGAAGCGTCTCCTTCGGAACATCAAATGGCGCCAATTCTCGGTACTGGTGATCTCGTCCATGACAACTGACGATCAAGGGCATCTCTTACGTTGAGGTTTGAGCTACAATCTCTTCAGGCATTGGTCGTTTCTGCGACAAAGGATACAAGGTTCTCTTCGAATCAGATATCTGCAGCATCATAGATGCCTCGGACTGGCCACTTCTTTCTGGAACGCGCACGTCTCACCTCTATTACTCTATCTCACGACCTCTCGACCATATGCTTCTCTCTCTCTCGGGCTGCACCCAAGTTGAATGGATCTATGGCACCGACGTCTCTCACATCTCATTTTCAAGACTATCAACAAACTGCGTCAAGATAACTCGTCAACGGTCTGCCCCAACTAACATATCATAAGGAAACACCTCTGCTCTGCCTGTGAATTGGGGAAGATGAAGCGATCGTCTCACATATCCAAGGAACACCGTCCTCTAACTAATCCTCGAGCTCTTACATATGGATCTATGTGGCCCAATGCCTACGGCACTCTCGGAGGAAGACGGTATATTCTTGTGATTGTCGACGATTTTCACGCTACCGTGGACGAAACTCATTCGAACAAAGGATGAAGTTCCTGATATATCATCGGTTTGTTGTTACGTCCCAAACTCTCACCACAGAAGGTTCGGATTATCAGAACGGACAACGGAACTGAGTTTAAGAACAAGAAGCTCAGTGATTTCTATGCCACTCAGGGCATCACTCAGCAGTTTCTCAGCTGTAAAGACACCGGAACAGAATGGTGTCGTTGAGCGTAAGAACAGGACACTTGTTGAAGCAGCCGGACTCTTCTCATCCAATCCGGCCTTCTCCCTCTCTTTGGGGCGAAGCCATTCAAACGGTCTGTTACACGCAAAACCGGGCTTCCATCCACAAGAGATTCAACCGCACTCCATACGAGATGTTGAACAACCGTCGTATACCCGATATATCCTATCTAAGGTCTTCGGTTGCCGATGTTTTGTTGCCATGATCGCCAACATCTTGGGAAGCTTGATCCAAAAGCTCTCGAAGGAATCTTTGTTGGATATTCGCTGAACTCGAAGGCATACAGAGTCTATCTTAAAGAGAAACGTTCTGTCATTGAGAGCACAAATGTCACATTTGACGAAAGCGAAGGCGACCTCATGGCTTCTGCTCATATCAGTCCAGTACCAGGACTTCTTCAGTCGTTGACGAAAGGTCAACCTTCAACGACGGGAACTTCCTCATCTGAGGGCAATTCTGGTGAACTGGATCTCGATCTGCTCTTCGAGTACTTCTATCCAGTCCCCAAGACTCCCGTCGCCACCACTCAACCTACCGCCGCACCCACTCCACCAACACCACCAGCTATCGGCAATAATGTCGTCCCGCCAAACTTGGATAATCTCAACCTCAACGAAGACGACATTTTACCCAACCCTGGGAACATTGCTGATTCTGATGCTGAACCCTCTCAATCTACCACGGTTGAGATCTCTTCTTCTCGGACACCGGACCCCAATCCAATGAGCCGCCAATAGATGCAAATGCAGCCAGCTCCTCACTGAGACAAATGTACCACTTTGGACTCGCTCTCATCCTACAGACCAATTATTGGGGATCCCACATCCGGTTCTCAACGCGTTCGGCTACGATGAATGAAAGTCTGTTTGCTTGCTATCTCAGTCAGTCGAACCATCACGAGTAGCTGAAGCTCTCAACGATCCTGATTGGCTGATTGCAATGCAGGAGGAAATAAATCAGTTTGAACGACTACAAGTTTGGGAACTCGTACCAC
>JAPQWV010003309.1:0-43000 GCA_027422505.1 Craterostigma plantagineum
AAATACCTTTTAATTATAAAGAATTAAACGAAAGTTACAAAGAAAGAGAGTGCTCAGCAATAACCGAATTTGAGTGTGAAATTCGATCTATTGCAGAAGGTCTCTCAGACGATTCAGCAATATAAGGTACAGATGGGTAAAGTCGAATCAGGATATATGCCTGAATGCATAAAGAAAATTAGTGATCTACACTCCACTCTCGAAAGAGAACGAAAGGCCTTTGATGAAGAAAGACAATTTTCTTGAAGAAATTTCTAAGCTTAAAGAAAAATTAAAAATACAATCACTCACGTACACGTTGAGTTCTAATAATAAACTTTCCTGTACTAATACTTTGAAATTTTCAGGACACACAAAAGAACCGTTGAAAAGACAAGTCTGGGTTAGAAAAGAAGATCTCTTGAAGGAGACTCAAGTTTTTAATGAACCTTTTGTTGTTGATTTCTTTCCTTCCGAAAGTTTTGTATCCTCTTCAATTAGTAGTGTACCGCATAATTCCAATCATATTTCAAACAATCCCTTTCACAAGTATAAACGTTTTCACAAACAACTTCGTGACACATCTTCAAATGACACGTTTTTTAAGAAAAGAAAATATTCGAAAATCAAAACTACCAAGGAAACCACAAAACAAGCAAAGAACTTACAATGCACTCCCAAAGCTAATCGAAGACCCCTCCACTGGTGTAACAACCCGAGCCTCAATGATAAATGAAAGTCTTTACTCCTTCTTTCTCAGTCAAAAGGAGCCTAGCAAAGTAGCTGAAGCCCTTGCCGACCCAGATTGGATCATCGCAATGCAGGATGAAATCAACCAGTTTGAAAGGCTGGCAGTCTGGAACTTAGTGCCTAGACCAGCTAGGAAAACAATCATAGGCACTAAATGGCTCTTTAAAAACAAAAAGGACGAGCAAGGAGTTGTGATCCGAAACAAAGCTAGACTGGTAGCAAAAGGATACAATCAACAAAAAGGAATCGATTACAACGAGACTTATGCTCCAGTCGCAAGAATTGAAGCCATCGGGATTTTCTTAGCCTTCGCTGCACACAAGAACTTCACAGTCTACCAGATGGACGTCAAAACTGCATTCCTCAACGAAATCCTGAAAGAAGAATTTTTGTATCTCAGCCTGAAGGCTTTGTGAGCGAACAATTTCCTGACCACGTGTACCGACTCGATAAAGCTCTCTATGGACTTAAACAAGCTCCCAAAGCATGGTACGAGGTCCTCTCGATTTTCTCATTTCCTCCGGATTCACAAAAGGGAAGATTGATACGACTGCTTTTCATCAAGAAGGATGGATCAAACATTATGTTGGTACAGATTTACGTCGACGATATCATCTTTGGCTCGAAATGAGTATGATGGGAGAACTAAGCTTCTTCTTAGGCCTCCAAGTTAAGCAGCTTCTTGATGGAATCTTCATCAACTAATCCAAGTAGATTCACGACATCCTCAAGAAGTACAACTTGGACAACTCCAATCCTGCCAGCACGCCCATGTCCACTTCATGCAAGCTTGACGAAGATTCCTCAGGAAAATCTGTCAACCAAACAATTTATCGAGGCATGATTGGATCTCTGCTCTATCTCACGTCCAGTCTACCTGTCATTATGTTCGCCACGTGTCTCTGTGCATGCTTTCAAGCTGATCCAAAGGAGTCTCACATGCTCGCCGTCAAAAGGATCTTCAAATATCTTAAAGGAACTCCCAACCTAGGTCTATGGTACCCAATGGACTCCGACTTCGAACTCGTCGAATACACGAATGCTGATTACGTGGGATGCAAGCTGGACAGGAAGAGCACCTCAGGAGCCGCTCAATTTCTAGGAGGTAAACTCGTAAGCTGGTCGTATCGAAAACAAAATTGTGTCTCAACTTCGACAGCAGAGGCAGAATATGTCGCTGCTGCGAGTTGTTGTTCACAAATTTTGTGGATGAGAACCCAGCTACGAGACTTTGGCATTTCATTAAATCACATTCCTATCTTTATTGACTCAAAAAGCGCCATAGCTATAACTAGCTATCCTGTACATCATTCACGCACAAAAGGAACATGTAGAACAAGGTACAATTGAAATGCATTTTGTTCACACAGATCTTCAACTTGCTGATTTATTCACTAAGGCATTGGATGAAAAGCGATTCCAATTCTTAGTGTCTAGGTTAGGCATGTTGAACCGTAAGACATGATCGATTGTCTCTACATGAACCTTATATTGTGTAAATAGGTCATTTAGTTTTCTCTATATTTTCTTGTGAGTGTCGGAAAACTAACAGAAAATTACTATCATATCTAGGGGGAGTCTTGAAAATTATGCACTAATTTAGGAGGAGTCTTTGAGTAATATGCACAAATTAATGGGGAGTTTCTGAAATTATTCTTCAATCGAGTTTTGGGTAAAAATCTTAAGATAGTAATTTCTATTACATTTGAAATAAAAAATCTCTTAGTCGCCGAAACTGATTTAAATCGACCGAAACCGAAATTTTAAAAGCCTTCATAATTTTTTCTCGTCGAAACTGAGTATCGCCCGAAACTGACTTGAATCGATCGAAAGTGAAATCTTCAAAGCCTTTATACTCTTCTCGGCGAAACTGAGAATCGCCCGAAACTAATTTCGATCAAAACACTGCAGTTCTGCCTTATATATATAGTGAATCGCCCGAAACTCAATCACTTTTCATCGATTCTCCCGATCTCCTCTCAAATTCTCTCTACAGTCACGCACAAATCTCGTCACCATTACACTCAAATCCTAATTTTTCCACGATTTTTGCAGTTCGACACTCACTTCAGGTAAGAAAAACATTAAATCTGCATGTTTTAACTGGTTTTATTCACGATCTTGCAGGATTCGTAGGTTATGGTTTTAATGAGTTCGTTCGAATCGCACCCAGATTGCGTTTCGATCGAACTTCATTCGCTCGATTGACGAAACAAGGCGAGACTCCTTACTGATTTGATTTCAAATTTCAATCGGCCGATTAAGTTTCAAATTTCAATCGCCCGAAACTGAATTATAAGTATACTGTGATTACATCGCCCGAAACTGAATTCAAATTGCACTGTGATTGAATCGCCCGATTGAATACATCGCGCAAAACTGAATTATAGTTTTCTGTGATTAAGATCGCCTGATTAAAAACATCGCCGATTGATTGCTCAACTTTAATTTTTGGAATCGCCCGATCCGACTTTAATCACAACTGACTTATCGAATTTTCTAAGTCCCAAAACATAGTCCGGCATTTCTTGGACCTCAACCAGGATACCGAGCATCGCCCACAAGCTGAAGGCTACCAAGTCCCGAAGCTCAGCAAAATACAACCAACCAACGCGAAGTTTGATCAGGAGGGAATGATCTCACCGGACTATCTACTTCAACTCCTCGATCCAACAGACAAAGAGCTCCAAGCCTACCTTCGAGCAAACAACCTCGAAGATATTCCCATGGTTCAACACATCCCAGTTGAACCTAATCCACGGAAAAGCCCGCCCTCTCATCCAAATGTAGGTCTAGGAAGCGCCTCATCCCCAAAACGAAAATAAAAGAGAAAATCAAAAAGGGATGACGACAGCAGCAAACAAGAACGGCGTACAAAACTCAAACACGACCGTTTTCCTCAGTCCTCCAGTTCACACATAAGCCGGACCGAACCATAGGTACAGGGGACGACTTTGTCTTCCCCCGAGTAGAAGTCGCGACATCAGGTCCACTCGCGCAAACTACCCCACCTAGCCACTCAATCATATCCCAACAGATGATTGTTTCACAAACACACGAGGAGCCACGTAAACCATCACCGCCTCACTTGGAGCCGGTTGATGTCGAATTAAGCAGTCCTCAGCCTCAGACTGCACTTTCATTGACCACGACGAGTCTAGTGTCCTCACCACCCATATTTTTTCCACTTTCTAGGACACATACACTTCTTTCTGCACCGACAGGTCTTAGTGATCTGTCCCGAACGCTCATCAATGTCTGTGTACTAGATAATAGTCAAGGACTGAGCGGAAGCCCCACAGCGGTCAACACAACTACAGCCGCTGCATTGGGCCATCGATCTGAGCAAGTCTCAACATCGATGTCAACGGTGCGCCTGAGTGGCCACGGTTTCTCAAGTCCTGTGCAAACAGACGGCACATCAGCAACATCTCGTTCTGATGTTGTGACGGCGGGAGGTCTTCGTGTAATTCCAGTTTATCCAATAACACTGAGTAGATTGATTCTTTGTTATAAACTTGAACAGTGTTTTAAGGGTTTAGAGAGTCTGCGATATGTGAAGTAGTTTTACAAAAATGGAAACTTCATTAGTGATGGTTAGGGTTTAAGCTTAAATACCTTGTAAGGTATTTAAGCCCATTGGGCCCCTAACAAACCCAATACAACTACAACCCATCTAGCTGAAGCGTAACGTATAAAAACATAGTAAAGAACCAACAAGACTTAGAACAAATATTTTGGACACTTCTAAAATATTCCTAACATTCTCCCCCTAAGTGTCCAAATTACAAATAAACCTATCTAAGTGTTCAAGTCTTCTTTTTCTTCGAGTGAGGAGGAGGCCGAGGTTCCAGAAGTTCGTAGGCTAATCTTCTGAGTCCAAGTCTTAATTCATATGATCTCAATCTTCTACGAAAAGAGATTTTGTCGGAGATGATTTCTATCATC
This sequence comes from Craterostigma plantagineum, assembly GCA_027422505.1. Classification (NCBI taxonomy): domain Eukaryota; kingdom Viridiplantae; phylum Streptophyta; class Magnoliopsida; order Lamiales; family Linderniaceae; genus Craterostigma; species Craterostigma plantagineum. The sequence goes on from JAPQWV010003309.1 coordinate 4,678, forward strand.
TGATGATACTTCTCTTGTACTTCAGATTCTACTTTTCTCATTTCCTCTACCATCCTCTTAAGCTTAGCAAGAATAATACTGAGAGTTCCATCACAGAACTTGTGGATTTCTGATCTTCTCATCAGTCTCTTCTCTCCCTTGTAATTGATGTAGATTACTGAAGGGTCTTCTCCATCAAAGATATGGCCTTCTCCGTAGCTCTCTGACTCAGGTGCTTCAAAGGAGGGCTTTGTGAGATTCACTCTTTTTATGTTGCTTTCAAGTGCCATTTGGAGGTCATGTGTAGAGTTGAACTTGACTTGACGCAACATGAACCTTTTTAATGAGGCATAGCCCATTCTTAATTCTGGAGACCTGAGTACTCCAAGCCTCCTATAATCCCCTACTAATTGATCAATGTCTTCACCTCTGAGATAGGAGAGATCCCCTTCATTCAGTTCTTCAGCTGAAATATCTTCACGTCGTACAATGTAAATAGGGAAATCAATGTCTCCAAATCGCTCCTTTCGAACAGTCAAAATTTGTTTGATTCTGGGTCGTTTTGCCTCAAGTCTTCGGAGATCATCGACGTTCGTTCCTTTTCCTCTGAACATCAGTGTTCGACGGATAGATAGCAGGTACTGAACGGCTTCTGATCGTGGGAAATGCGTTAAACCTCTGAGGTCAAGTTCATCCACCTTCAAGATCTTATCTTCCCTCCTCCAGATTTTCCTTCGTATCTCTTCTTGATAAGGAGCATTAACCTTCACATTTTTCCATGGAAGTTGTAGCTCGTCAATTCCTTTGTGTGTATTTGGAGGGCAATCCTCGTCTATGACCGTGTGTTGTAGAAGTTCTGGAAGTTCGGGTATCTCTGCTTTGTAGTCTTCTCCTTCCTCGAGCTCCTAATCTTCAAGACGAATTAGACTAATGTTAGCTTTCGAGAGAAAGTATCTAGCATTGTCCGTAAGGTTTCTGGCCATAGTCGGATTAACAGGATGAGTTCTCCATACCTCGCCAAAGATGTACCTCTCCACAACATCATGTGGATTGTAAAGTTCTTCGACTAAGGTGTCTGGATTGTCGATCTGAAGGGATGGGATGGAAGTTTGGGGACTTATCTGGCTTGTGAGATGTGGGGTTGTGGTTGTTTGGACTGATTGGGTGGAAATCCTCAAGGAGCCAGATTCGACTTCGTCAAGGGAAATTGTCTGGTTCGGCCCTGGTGTAGCTTGTCTGCCCCTAGAGGACCTTGGTGGTGGGTTGGATTGTCGGGAAGAGCCACCTCCACGAGTTAGGACCCCGCGCCCTCGTCCGCCGCGAGTGACCGAATACATGACTCTTGGTCTCTTCTCCCCCTCAGGGCGATCTTGGTCATCAGGATTGTCATGACGACATTTCTGTCTAGAGCCTTCCTGACTACATGTGGATGGGTCAGGTATGATTCCGCCTTTAATCAGCTTTTTGTAGAAATCTTCTTCGTCCGGAGTCCGCTGATTGTCGAGTTCCATAATTCGGGAGATACCTACGTTGAAGAGCTCAAGTAGAGGCATGTTGTATGGGCTGGGTTCAGGAGTGACTCGTGGTGGCGGTAGTGAGATGAGACGAGGCTGTGACGGCTGTTCTCCTACGGGTGCCTTTCCTTTGTCCGTGGAGGCTGATTTCATGGCATCCTTAATGAGTCCTCGAACCCGTGGTAAGGTCACGGATTCAAGGAACTCAAAAAGGCGATTCTCCAGGTAATGCATCGTCACAGCTTGAGGAGTTGAGGATGGTGCTCCGGCGCTTGTTGGGTTAGCCGTTATCACACGTTCAGAACTAGGTTCTGGACGGTGGCCCTCGTCAACCGAAGTCCGGTGGACTTCAATTTCCACGGGTCTTCCGACCTCTCCTTGCGACACATCTTTAGAAGATGGTGCTCGGGTCGTTATGGGCACATCGATAAGATGGACTGTAGTGGAGCTTTCACCGGGGCCACTTCCCGTTAGCACTCGTCCAAAACTAGGTTCTGGTCGGTGGCTCTCAGATGCTGTGCTGCTGAGATCATCATCATCCGTGAGGCTTCCGTCCAATCCTCGAAGGGCCTCAATCTGAGGCTCTTCTATGGGCGTTGATGCCTGAAGGACAGGCGGAGACTCGGGCTGTGTGGTAGGGATGGTGATTATTTGTTGTGGAGTGGACACAGGAGCCGAGGTGACAGATATTTGAGGAGGTTCTGGGAATTTTGAGACACGTGCCTGTTGGGAGGCAGGTGAATGGTCTGGTGCAAGTTGCATTTGCGCCGTTGGGTCGACTACGGCGTCTCCTATCCTAGTGGGTGACCCCACTGTATCTGACTGGGTAGTTTGGATAGTTTCTAACACGGGAACAACGATTTGTGGTGGTTCTGGTTGCTCTTTTGATGATCGTTCCTCATGAGGTTGAACAATAATGAGTAGTTGTTGGGTCGGTTGGGATGGTTGAGGTACTATCTGTTGTTCTGTGGGTTCTCTCAGGCCCTCACTCGTTCCCTCTCTCTCTCTTGTTTTCGTTCTCTCTGTCTCACTAACCCCTGGGTTAGACTCGGGTGGGTCGGCCTGAGTCATGGGGTGGGGAATGTTATACTTCTGGCAGTACTTTTCAATGTCATCTGGGCTAGCAAATAGTAAGGTGGCGCGCGGAATTGGCAATGGTGTGCGCGAGTACTTCTCGTCAGTCTTTCCTTTTTGAAGAAATTTGAGTTTGGGAGGGGTGTAGTTTTCTTCTTGCGGCCTTGTTGGTATCCCCGGTGTTGTAGTCATAAAGTGGTGGATCATTAGTGAGAACCACCGGGGATAGGGCAGATTCTGTGTCTTTTTTGATTTGGACTTTGATCTCTGATGAAGCTGATCGTCCAGGTCCATTGTGATTAGCTTGGCATAGTCGTATCCTTTCCTGAAGGCGATCCCGTGAAAGATTCGGAGGATCGTAATGTTGCATCTGTCCCATCCTGAGTGATTTGGTGAGAAGCACTTGTTGACAATTGCGAAAAGAGTTCGCCACGGATGTGGAATCATTGATTGTTGAAAACGAGAAACAAACTCGAGTGAGCTATAGTAACCCATTTTCAACATATCTGCGATGAGCTCGTCCTCGGATGCCTCATGTTCATAATCTGGTTGAGTCGGCAGCCGAAGAATTTGTCGAAGAAAGTCCCTAGTGATTCTGACGGTCTCGTTTGCGATTTGGGCTTCATAGTAAGTGTTGTTGTCCTGAGAGATTTTGGTAGTCATAGTCCCCCAGAACTGTTGGAGATACACAGTAGGAACTGGGACTGATGCAGAGAAGGCGTATCCCAGGTGGTGGTTTCTCAGAATGGATAGGATGATCTCTTCTTGACACTTGAAAGTGTTCAAGTCGAGTTGATAGTTGTTGTCTTTGATCATAATCCATTTGAAGGTAGAGTAGACAAGATCTGCTGGAGTAGTCATTCTGTCGAAACTCAACGAAACCTGTGAGTGTGTGTGTGTGGACGGAAAGCACAGCAACGAAAATCCAATGTTGAGTTCGACGCGTTTTGAGAGATTTTGAGATTTTAGGGTTCGTAAAATCTGATTTGGGGAAATTCGCGAATTAGATAAAGGAAATTTCGCGGGTCGAAAGATAAAAATTTAGTTTAAAACTGGGCCGCGAAATTTTTAGTTAAAGAGGCCCACTGAGAGTTCGCGAATTGTCCCTTGGTGAAGTTTTGAAGAATCAGTTCGCAAATCAGAAATTTAATACTTTTTGAAATTTACGGTTCGCAGATTTGGAAATAAAATGAATTCGCGAAGTGTCCATGAATTATCACTAAGTTCGCGAATTAAGCTTTGATTCGCAAACGAGTAGTTTGCGAACCTTTACGGGCCAGCAGTTTTGGGTCGCAAAAAAATTTTGTAATGTGAAGTTCGCGAACTTAATTCTAATAAATGATATGCAATGAAAGTTTTAAAAAATTGACCTAGGAAGAAAAGGCGAATGTACGAGTTTTTCGACTTACCAAAGATATCAAGTAATCTAGTAATGACCCAAATACTACCAATTTGACTCGATCAATCACTAGGATAACATCAAATCTATGAGTTTTTCAAGATCGATTTTCATGATACGATATCCTTATTGGAGAAGAAAAATCGTCGCCTTAGTCAAAAATTCGTCTTAATGTCGGGATAATAAATGACGTAAGTTTCCTTCTTGTCTATAAATAGATATGTCTCAAATCTCATTGAGGTATCTTACGTCTAAGAACTAACTCATTTCTAATTTTCTCGTTTATAGATGAATTGGCAGAAGCAGGAAGAATAGAAGAAGCTCAAGGAACAGGCAGAGTTAAGACGTGACTTTGATCATAACTTGAATATGCTGGTTTTTGATATTTTCCTTCTTCTGAGCTTATTCGCTGTTTTACTTGCTATTCTGCTTTGGGTCTTAATAGGGCATACGAGTTTTTGAGAGTTATCTGCGTATTATGAATGTTTTACGTGTTTGAGAGAGTTGTTGTACGAAAACTCCCCCTAAATGTTTGAATTTCTTGAATAAGTATTTGTTGAAAAACTCCCCCTAGACACAATGCCTACGAGTATCTTAAAAATGGAATGATTGAATGAATACACTTACTCCCCCTCGATGTATGGATAGAATTCACTTACTCCCCCTCGATGCATGGATATAGCATTTCTCCCCCTCGATGTATTGCCATCAGCATTGGCGCTACATCGACTTATTGAAAACAAGAAAATTTATTGAAAATTAGGAAGAAGAAAGAAAAAAAATAAAGTCCTAATTAACTAATTAACATAATAGGCATGCACAGAATAAGAGAGAAGTAAAACATAGCAAATAGATAAATAGTGAGTTGTAGGAAGGCATAAACGAAATTAAAAATTGAGGTTCAACATTCCCAACTTTGCAACTAAGAATTGGAATCATCCAATGCTTTTGTAAGCAAATCGGCTAGTTGAAACTCTGTATTGACAAAGTACATTTCTATTATGCCTCTTTCTACGTGGTCCTTTATGAAGTGATATCGAAGATCTATGTGCTTAGTGCGTGAGTGATGAACAGGGTTACATGTAATTGCGATAGCACTCTTGGAATCACAGTAAATAGGAATTCTATTTAGATCAAACCCGTAGTCCCGTAGTTGAGTTCTGATCCACAAAATTCGTGAGCAGCAACTTGCTGCAGCGACGTATTCTGCTTCCGCCGTGGAAGTTGACACACAATTTTGTTTCTTCGAGGCCCAACATACAAGCTTGTCGCCTAGGAATTGGATGTGTCCAGAAGTGATTTTTCTGTCCAGTCTGCACCCTGCAAAGTCTGCGTCAGAATACCCTATTAGTTCATATTTGAGTCTTAGGATACCACAGTCCAAGGTCTGGTGTTCCTTTCAGATACTTCAAGATTCTTTTGACAGCATGAAGATGCGACTCCTTGGGGTTAGCTTGAAATCGAGCACAGAGGCATGTAGAGAATAGGATGTCTGGTCGACTGGCAGTGAGGTAGAGCAGTGATCCAATGATCCCTCTGTAATGAGTAACATCTACAGGTTCACCTAAGTGATCTGCATCGAGGGAGCATGAGGTGGACATTTGTGTGCTTGATGATTTGCTCTTGTCGATCCCATATTTTCTGAGAATATCGTGGATGTACTTAGATTGATTGATAAAAATCCCATCCTGAAGTTGTTTGATTTGTAATCCAAGGAAGAAGGACATTTCTCCCATCATACTCATTTCAAATTGTGATTGCATCAGAATGCTAAATTCTTCACAAAGTTTAGGGTTAGTAGAGCCAAAAATGATATCATCCACGTAGATTTGCACAAGCATGATATCAGAACCGTCTTTCTTTACGAACAAAGTAGTGTCAATTTTCCCTTTAGTGAAACCTGAGGAGATAAGAAAGTCGGATAGCACCTCATACCAGGCCCTTGGAGCTTGTTTAAGTCCATATAGTGATTTGTCGAGTTTGTAAACAAAGTCGGGATGATCAGTATTGAGAAATCCGTCTGGCTGTGACACATACACTTCTTCTTTCAGAATTCCGTTCAAGAAGGCTGTTTTTACGTCCATTTGATAGACAGTAAAGTCTTTGTGTGCTGCATATGCAAGGAATAACCTAATAGCTTCGATTCGGGCTACAGGGGCAAACGTTTATCGTAATCAATTCCTTCCTGTTGATTATATCCCTTAGCAACGAGCCTGGCTTTGTTTCGAACTACAACACCATCTTCATCCTTTTTGTTTTTAAATACCCACTTTGTTCCGATCACAGTCTTTCCTTTTGGACGAGGAACTAAGTTCCAGACTTTGAGACGTTCGAATTGATTAATCTCCTCTTGCATAGCCACTATCCAGTTAGGATCCCGTAGTGCGTCAACTACTCGTTTAGGTTCTATTTGGCTCAAGAAACAGGTGAAATTACATTCATTTGAATGTGATCTTCTAGTCATTACTCCTGTATTGGGATCTCCTATTATTTGATCTGTAGGATGATGTCGAACCCATTTCTTTTCGTGGGGTAATGTCGATTCGTCTATTGCAATTCCTCACTTAGTGGATAGTTGAGCGCAGACGCGAGAGTGTTGCCGGCTGAAGTTGAAGAAGAGGCCTCTGTCTGTGTTGTTGTCAGAGTTGCTGGGATCGAGGCTTCTGCATCTGAGGGAGGAATTGTCTGGTTAGGAATAGGTTCTGAATCAGGAGTTGACGAACTAGGACTGGATTCAGTATTTGGAAAGGGATCGGTGGATGGTCTTGTCTGATTTTGAGGGATATATATATGTTCAAAGAGTAGATCCAGATCCAGTTCCTCTTGAGCTCGTTGAGTGAAGCATGTGGGGTTGCTTTGTCTAGAATTGTCAATTGCTTGTTGATCTGGCTTCAAATTTCCTTTGTCCGATTCTGGTTCTGAAGTGTTCTGTTCATAGGCATCTCTCGAATACTCTCCTTCTTCTGTATGAGAGTGAATAAGGTGTGGCGTTCTAGATACTTGTCCCAAACTGCTATGTCCAGTAGAAAGTTCGAGCCCCTCATCAAAGGTAACATTTATACTTTCAATGATCGTTCTTCTGTCTCTGAGAAATATCCTGTACGCCTTAGATTGTGCAGAGTAGCCTACAAAAATTCCTTCAGTTGCTTTTGGATCAAGCTTGGACTTGTCTTCGCGGTCGTTGGCGACGAAGCACTTGCATCCAAAAATTCGAAAATGGGCAATGTTGGGCAGTCTTCCGTTTATAAGTTCATAGGGCGTCTTACCAAATCTTAGATGAATGTTTGTGCGATTCTGAGTATAGCAAGCGGTATTCATTGCTTCAGCCCAAAGGAAATGAGGTAGTGATGATTGGATGATCATTGTTTGGGCGGCCTCTACGAGTGTTCGATTTCGCCTTTCGACAACCCCATTTTGTTGAGGTGTGTAGATAGCAGAAAACTGTTGAGTAATCCCTATGGATTCGTAGAAGTCACTGAGCTGTTGATTCTTGAATTCTGTTCCATTGTCTGATCTAACTATTTTAACACTGCTCTGGAGTAGGTTCTGTGTTGTTCTGATTAGGTTTGGAATATGTTCGACTGTCTCTGATTTAGTTCGTAAGAAGCGTACCGAAGTATATCGGGAATAGTCGTCGACGATAACCAGCATATACCGCTTTCCACTTATGCTTTCAGTTCGCGTCGGGCCACACAGATCCATGTGTAAAAGCTCTAGAGGATGTTGAGTGGATGCTGTGTGTTTTGTAGGATGTGAAGCTTTTTTCATTTTTCCTTTCTCACAAGCAGAGCATATATGCTCTTTTCGGTACTTCAGTGGTGGTAGTCCAATAGCCAATTTGTTGGTTGACAGCTTGTTAAGAGTCTTGAAGTTAAGATGAGATAACCGTTGGTGCCATAAGTCATTTTGAGTTGAAGTTGCTTTGGAGATTAGGCAGATATTCAGTCTTTGGTTTGACAGTTCTAATATCTATGGTGTAAAGATTTGTCTTGCGAGTTCCAGTGAGAAGTTCTTCACCATTGGCATTGAGAATTTTGCAAGTTTTCTTTAGAAACACAACTTGGAGTCCAATATCACTGAACTGTCCTATTGATAAGAGGTTGTGTGTCAGTCCTTCAACATACGAAACTTGTTTAATTGTGAGTCGATTGCATATGAGATCGCCATAACCAAGGACTCTAGCGCCATTGCTATTACCAAAGCGCACCAGTCCACCTGTCTTGTCTACGTAGTTGCTCAACAGTTCTTTCTTCCCAGTCATGTGTGTGGAGCAACCGGAATCTAAGTACCACACATGAGAGGCCTACAAAGACAAACTAGAGGGTTTTAGGTACCCATTTAAAAATGGGTCCACCTCTGTTGTAACTGTTAGTTTGCACGGATTTTCTTCCTATCCTAGATTTATCAGCGGAAGATCTACTATCATGCACAGAATCATTTAAAGTTTCTAGGATTTGATTTTGGGTTTCCTCAGACTTAAGTTTTGGAACCCATTTCTGTAGTTGTGGAGGTCGTTTTGTTTATTTGCGAGTTTGGGTGTGCACGGGTCCACTTTCTTGTATGAGGTTGCGCTGATTCGGCTACAACGGTACTCGTCATTGTTTCTTAGCTTTGAACGGCCTGATGTTCCGTAGGTTCTGCAGTTTGGGATAGTACTGACTCTCCTGAAGAGATTTCTATTGTCGAATCCGTGGGCTAAGGTGTGTCTGCTTCTAAGCTAGAAATGATCTCAGTATCAGTTGGAAGTTCACTGACGTCATCAATGTGGATATTTTCCAACATGGGAGGAGAATTGTCATTGCAAGGCTCTGCAGAATCATCATTACTAGGTGTTGCTGAATCATCATTGCTAGGTGTTGCTGAATCATCATTGCTCGGTGCTGCAGAAGTTGTTGGAGCAGTGGTTGGCGATGGTCTTGAGAAGAAATCCTCAGATAAAAGATCGAGTTCCAAATCGCTCATTGTATTGGAATTTTAAGATTCACCCACCGAAGAGGTACTTGGTTGATCTTTTGTCAACTCTCATCAAATGTCACATTAATGCTTTCCATGGCTGATGAGGTGTAGGACCCCGGTCCACGGAAATTTGGTCGGCCAATAAATTAAGTGTATGCTTTACGTAATTTTATGATAATTACGTATATGTTGAATACCTATGTGATGTATGAATTTTATGCTTGTGAATTATATGCGAATTAGGTACAATTAAGTGCCAAGGAGTTTGCGTTCATGACGACCCCAAATCTATGAAGAGGAATTTTCGAAATAATAAGTAAAGAAAATGACTTAAGATAGCCAAATGAAAGTTGGCTAGAATTTTACCTTGGGCTAGAGATTTAATGTTGGGCTATAACCCAATTTAGGCCCAAGCCCATAAGAACACAAAATGGGAGACAAAGTTCCCTAATTCAAGGAAAACCCACGTCTAACCTAAGGCTACCCCTCATAAGCCATGGAAAAATATCTCACACTTTAACACTTCAAAACTCGACAACCACCCAAGAAAAACCCACGAAGCAAGAAAAAAGAAAAGGAGAAGAAGCCGAGCCAAATTCGAACCAAGAAGCTTGAGAATTCGAAGTTGGTAAGTAAAACCCCCTCCCTAAGCTCTTAATTATTTACTTTAGATGTAGTTGAAAGTATTAATGGCGATTAAATGCAAGTGGTTGGAGAAGCCACGAGAAACCCTAAATACCGAATTTAAGTTCGCAATAAAGATTTTCGTGGGAGCAAATATGGAGTTAAGTAGCTTAGTATGTGCTTTAGAACTTAGAATGCTAGGAAGAACAAGCTATGGAGCAAGATCGAGGGGTGAAAACGATGATAAAAGTCGAAAAATGATATCGGGTCATTTATTAGGATAAATGTCGCATGAAATGTCGACATAACTTATATATCGACATTTTAATAAATGTCGAGACCCATGCAAGTTACATGTCGACATTTCCTAATAAAAATATCGAAACCATGGTAATAAAATGTCGAATTGTTAGGAAATATGTCGATACAAAGTCGAGGTGAAATTGGATGTCGACATCTAATATTTCAAAATGTCGAGTCATGCTATTAGGATAAATGTCGAAGTTAGATAGTTAAAAATGTCGAGATGCATGATAAAATGTCGAATGCCAAGTAAGATGTCGACTTAGTGTACCGAGATTTTTCACTGTGTAAATATCGAGTCTCATTACAAGATATACCGAGATTTATATAATGTTGAGACGAAAGTAAAATGTCGAGAAGATAGTAAAAAGTCGAATGATTAGACTAGATGTCGAACTTACAATGTCGAGTGCTACCCTGAAAATGTCGAAGCTAAGGAAAATGTCGAGACTTTATCCGGATTAAATGTCGGGTTCAAATAAAACGATATAAATGTCGAACTAGAAGACAATGTCGAGAGGCTAAAATGTCGAACCCTTATCAAAACAAATGTCGAGATCCATCCAAAACATAGCACGCGATTTTCTTTACAATGTCGAGTAAAATGTCGAAATGACAAAGTAAAATGTCGAAACTTGAAAATGTCGAGATCCTCAAATAACTCAAATGTCGAAATCTTTGTGAAAATATCGAAGTGAAGTTCGACGATTTGCTTCCCTTATCGACATTTAATATAAGAAATGTCGAAGATCATGTTAAAATGTATATCGACATTTTGTTTAAAATGTCGAAGCACATGGCACGATTTTGAATTCGTAGGAACCCGAGATTTATCCACATGCCGAGATTAAGTTTGGAATCGAGATTTTCTTTATAATGTCGAGATTTAATTTAACCAACAACTCGAAATCTATTTTAACCCATGATGTACATTTAGGGCTTGAAGATTAGCATACTTAAACCATTAAATAAAAATAGCGCACTGACACCAATATTCATGCCTAAGGTCGGGACTTAGGAACACCTACGGGTCAGGTGACTGCTAACTTACGGACGACAAGTAAGTAGAAATTCAACTACGATACGTAACTTACCTGCGTCTGTTAATGTGAAATTTACGTGCTCGTGTATTTTACGTGAAACGCGCATGATAGGATAAGATTATTTTATATGCATGATAAGCATGATCTGCATATTTACATGAGCATGGCATGAGCACTTGCACGCATAAGTAGTAAGTATGACACGAGGTAAGAGCGTGCGTAAGATCGCATGTGTGCGATGTATACTCGCCGATATTGGCGTTTGTGTCGACTCAATGAAGAGTCACGGCTCCCCTATGCAGCCATGGCAAAAGAAGCCATAAGGCCTGTATAAGAGGCTGGGGGAATACCCCGTATGCGGGAGATGCAACCTGGAGGATGCGGCCCGGGGCACGCACTGAGAAGGGAAGATTCCTGCGGGTGACCTTCTAGTGCGTAAAGCACTAAACCGGGAGGGAAGATTCCTTCGGGTGACCTCCACGGTTAGTGGCCTCGGTGTTGGCTACCAGTGAGAAGCGTCCGCGTGGAGGCCGCACTGAGTAAGGGAAGATTCCTTCGGGTGACCTTCTAGTGTGAGAACCTCCACACATGAGATCTCTATGATATGGCGCATAGTGGGAAAGAAAGCCGAGGGCCCATATGAAGTAAGAGTATGAGAAAAATGAGTACGAGTCAGAAAAGAACGAGAAAATGAGAAAGAGAGTATGAGCATTAGAAAACGACGACGTGGATTGTCGATCGTTAGGACACGTGCATTCATGCATAATTTCTGCTTACTGAGCCTCGGTGGCTCATTTTTATGTTACGTATTGTAGGTACCGACGATCACGGTACGTGATCCGTCTTTTATGCGAGGCCGACCCTTTTGAAGCTTTCCGGCTGCTTTTGAGGTGGGAGTGTGTGTATGGATGACGACCTGTGAAGGCCGGGCGCATAGGGAGCTTTTTGCTGCACACGTACATACGCACACACTTGTATTTTGTCTCGACACGGCTACGAGGAATTGTAGAACGAATATTCTTTTGACATGTATATAAAACTTCCGCATGCACATTTTAAAATGAAAAATTTTATTCGCATTTTTACGTATACGCACCATAACAAAGCATTAACACTTAGAATTAGAACGGAATACGAGGGCGGGACGACGGGTCCTGACAGAGTGGTATCAGAGCTTCGGTCACAGGTCCTGCAGACTGTCCATACACACACACTCAAAAGCGCGGAAGCGGCCTTGCTCGTAAGTACAATGTTATGTGAATTACTTGTGTGGTTTAATTTATTGGCCTTAGGAATTGTCAGGATAGGTGAAAATGGTAAGAATTAGGGGAGAAGGAAGTAGGGAGTCGGATCAAGGTAGGGACCCTAATAACCCTACCGACAGTCGGGATGCTACCATCCTGCAACTAACAGAACTGGTCCGGCAACAATCGGCCCAAATCCAACAACTGATCCAACAGCAAAACGCTGGTGGACAATCAGCCAACCTACCTCCCCCACCGGAGCGAATTGAGATGATTGGGGAGAGATTCAGAAAGCTTAATCCTCCGTTGTTCGAGGATGCTGTGGACCCCACCTCCGCCGAGGATTGGCTGAGAACGCTGGAGAACATGTTCCAGCACAGCCGCACACCCGAGGCGGAGAAAGTCATGTGCGCTGCCTACCTGCTGAGGGGGAGCGCCGGACACTGGTGGGACACCGTCTCAGCCATCGAAAACCCACTAACGATGAGCTGGGACCGGTTTAAGGAAATCTTTCGAGGGAAGTACTACACCGCCCCGGTCAGAGCCCAAAGGATGAATGAGTTCATCAACCTCCGCCAAGGAGCAATGACAGTGGCGGAGTACATCAGGAAGTTCGAGCAGCTTTCAAGGTTCGCTGCTCATATGGTCAGCACGGACGCGCTCAAGATCGAGCGGTTCATGGAAGGGCTGAAGCCCGAGTTATATCGGGATGTAAGTATGGCGGGAGTACAAGGGGCCACATATGCACAAGTGGCTGAGAGAGCGCTTGTGGCGGAGCAGGCAGAATCTAGGATTGCTCGCGCCCAAGAAGCTAAGCGCAAGTTCGCACAAGGGCCGCAAGGGATCGGAAGTAATCCAAAGCGGCAATTCGTTGCCAAGGAAGGGAAACAGGGGTTCCAGAATAGACCTGGACCACCCCCACAGTTCAAGCCCAACCAGGGTAGACCCCAGTTGGATCTACCCGTTTGCCCGAAGTGCGCACGGAGACACCCGGGAGCCTGCAACTCCCAGAATGCCGTCTGCTTCAAATGTGGCAAGACAGGCCATTACTTAAGGGCATGTCCGGAAGGAGGATCCGGGAGCCAAGTCAGGAACCAGTTAGAACCACCAAGGGTACCGGCCCGGGTCTACACTATAACCTCCGAGGAAGCGGAAAACAACCCGGCCGTGGTAACAGGTACCCTCCTCGTCTATGAAACCCCCACGTGCATTCTAGTCGACTCAGGAGCGACACACTCGTTCGCTTCCACTAAGTATGTCACGAGGGTTGGAGTCACGCCCCACAGAGCTGAGTGCGAATTTAGGGTAACAGTTCCGAACGGGAATCCCACCCAAACTAATCAAGTTTTACGGGATTGCCCAATAGTAATCGGGGACAAGGAACTGCCCATAGACCTCATAATAATTCCCATGAATGATTATGAGGTAATCCTTGGAATGGATTGGCTATCGAAGTACGGAGCTGTCATAGACTGCCACCGCAAGATAGTCACGCTCAATGCGGACGAGAATGAACCCCTTAGGTTCGTAGGAACTAGCAAGGGGACCATGATTTCTAGGATATCAGCGTTGAAAGCACAACGACTGATCAAATCGGGGTGCGAAGCCTATCTGGTATTCGCTATCAAGTCGGAAGAGAACGCCTCCCCGAAAATCGAGGAAGTGCCGATAGTTAAGGACTTCCCCGACGTATTTCCCGAGGAGTTACCGGGACTACCACCCGAACGGGAAATAGAGCTCGCTATAGATCTGGTACCTGGAGCGGCACCAGTATCTAAGACCCCATATCGGCTAGCGCCGACGGAAATGAAGGAGTTAAAGGATCAACTCGACGAACTCATGCAGAAGGAGTTCATACAGCCGAGTTTCTCTCCCTGGGGAGCGCCGGTGCTATTCGTGAAGAAGAAAGATGGGTCCATGCGATTATGCATAGACTACAGGGAGTTGAACAAGTTGACGATTAAAAACAAGTACCCACTCCCTAGGATAGACGATCTATTCGATCAACTGCAAGGTGCAACGGTTTTCTCTAAGATCGACTTAAGGTCGGGCTATCATCAATTAAGGATCCGGAAGGAAGACATCCCGAAGACGGCCTTTAGTACCCGTTATGGCCACTTTGAGTTCCTGGTGATGCCATTCGGGTTGACTAATGCGCCCGCAGCTTTTATGGACTTAATGAACCGGGTGTTCAAACCCTATCTAGATAGGTTTGTCATCGTCTTCATAGACGACATCCTAATCTACTCAAGGACGAAGGAGGAGCACGAAGAACACCTGAGAATAGTTCTGAATATATTACGAGACAAGCAACTATATGCCAAGTTCAAGAAGTGCGAATTTTGGCTCGACCAAGTCGCATTCTTGGGGCATGTAGTGTCAGGAGAAGGGATCTCTGTGGACCCAAAGAAGATAGAAGCTATTAGCAATTGGCCCAGGCCGACGAATGTGACGGAAATACGAAGTTTTCTCGGTCTGGCAGGATACTATAGGAAGTTCATAAAGGACTTTTCAAAAATAGCATCGACACTGACGAGGCTGACCAAGAAGAATACACCTTTTCAGTGGACCGTAGAATGTGAACGGAGTTTCCAAGAGCTGAAAGAAAGGCTTACGACGGCCCCAGTGCTCACAATACCTTCGGGAACCGGAGGGTTTACGGTGTATAGTGATGCGTCGAAGAACGGATTAGGGTGCGTACTAATGCAGAACGGGAACGTAGTAGCATACGCTTCCCGCCAACTGAAAGAGTACGAGAAGAATTACCCGACGCACGACCTAGAACTGGCGGCAGTGGTCTTTGCTCTCAAGATCTGGAGGCATTACCTCTATGGAGAGCGGTGTGAAATATACACGGACCACAAGAGCCTCAAGTACTTCTTTACCCAAAAGGAGCTGAACATGAGGCAGAGGAGGTGGTTAGAGTTAGTTAAGGATTACGACTGCGTAATCAACTACCACCCAGGCAAGGCGAACGTAGTAGCCGATGCCTTAAGCCGAAAAGCAGTCAGTGCAGAACTGCAACTTCTGGAAGTAGAAGTCGTAAGGTTAGGCGAAGTTGAGGCGCAGCTAGCGGCCTTAACTTTGCAACCAACACTACTGGAGCAAATTAAGACAGCATTAGGAGCAGACGAATTGTATGCAAAAATTAAGGAGGCACAGCCGGAACAAACGACTGGAGACCTCATGGTACGGGAAGATGGACGACTGTATTTCAAGGATCGGTTGTACGTACCAGACAACGCCGAGCTAAGGAAGACGATAATGGCGAAAGCCCATGCCACTGCATACTCGGTACATCCAGGGGCAACGAAGATGTACAGGGGATTAAAGGAGAATTACTGGTGGCCAGGCATGAAAAAGGATGTCGCGACTTTCGTAAGTCAGTGCCTGACGTGCCAACAAATAAAAGCCGAGCATCAAAGGCCGGCGGGAACCCTACAACCGTTACCCATTCCGGAATGGAAATGGGATAACATTACCATGGATTTCGTAGTGGGGCTACCGAAGAACGCCAAAGGGCATGACGCGATTTGGGTGATCGTCGATCGGTTAACCAAGTCTGCCCACTTCCTACCAATAAGCACGAACTTTTCCATGGAAAGGTACGCGGAGCTCTATATTCAGGAGATAGTGCGACTGCACGGCGTTCCATCATCGATAGTCTCGGATCGCGACTCCAGATTTCTATCGAAATTCTGGACGAGCTTGCAAAAGGCGATGGGAACGAAACTATCCTTTAGTACCGCCTATCATCCACAGACGGACGGTCAGTCCGAGCGAACCATTCAGACCCTGGAGGACATGCTCCGAGCGTGTGTACTTGATTTCAAAGGAAATTGGAGTAAATACCTCCCACTGATCGAGTTCTCCTACAATAATAGCTACCACGTCACCATTGGGATGGCACCGTACGAAGCGCTATACGGGCGCAGGTGCAGATCCCCAGTACATTGGGACGAGGTTGGCGAACGAGCAGTGTTAGGCCCTGACATAGTACGGGAAATGACGGAAGCTATCACAACCATACGAGAAAGAATGCGAACGGCGCAGAGCCGACAGAAAAGCTACGCGGATCGAAGACGTCGACCATTAGAATTTGAGGAGGGAGACATGGTGTTCGTGAAAGTATCGCCGATGAAGGGTGTAAAAAGGTTTGGGAAGAAAGGAAAGCTAAGTCCTAGGTATATAGGACCATTTAAGATACTGAAGAGAGTAGGCGAGGTAGCATACCAACTGGAGCTGCCTGCGTCATTATCGCAAGTGCATGACGTGTTCCACGTCTCGACACTGCGGAAATACATAGCTGACCCGAACCACGTTCTAGGAAACGAGTCCCTACATCAACAATTGAAACCGGATCTAAGCTACGAAGAGACTCCGGTGGAGATATTGATGTACGAGACCAAAAGACTTAGGAACAAAGACATCCCTTTAGTAAAAGTGTTGTGGCGGAACCAGTCCACGGAAGAAGCCACATGGGAACGGGAGGACGAGATGAGAATTCGTTATCCCGAGTTGTTTCACACGGGCTGATTTCGGGGGCGAAATCCTCCTTAAGGGGGGGAGGATGTAGGACCCCGGTCCCCGGAAATTTGGTCGGCCAATAAATTAAGTGTATGCTTTACGTAATTTTATGATAATTACGTATATGTTGAATACCTGTGTGATGTATGAATTTTATGCTTGTGAATTATATGCGAATTACGTACAATTAAGTGCCAAGGAGTTTGCGTTCATGACGACCCCAAATCTATGAAGAGGAATTTTCGAAATAATAAGTAAAGAAAATGACTTAAGATAGCCAAATGAAAGTTGGCTAGAATTTTACCTTGGGCTAGAGATTTAATGTTGGGCTATAACCCAATTTAGGCCCAAGCCCATAAGAACACAAAATGGGAGACAAAGTTCCCTAATTCAAGGAAAACCCACGTCTAACCTAAGGCTACCCCTCATAAGCCATGGAAAAATATCTCACACTTTAACACTTCAAAACTCGACAACCACCCAAGAAAAACCCACGAAGCAAGAAAAAAGAAAAGGAGAAGAAGCCGAGCCAAATTCGAACCAAGAAGCTTGAGAATTCGAAGTTGGTAAGTAAAACCCCCTCCCTAAGCTCTTAATTATTTACTTTAGATGTAGTTGAAAGTATTAATGGCGATTAAATGCAAGTGGTTGGAGAAGCCACGAGAAACCCTAAATACCGAATTTAAGTTCGCAATAAAGATTTTCGTGGGAGCAAATATGGAGTTAAGTAGCTTAGTATGTGCTTTAGAACTTAGAATGCTAGGAAGAACAAGCTATGGAGCAAGATCGAGGGGTGAAAACGATGATAAAAGTCGAAAAATGATATCGGGTCATTTATTAGGATAAATGTCGCATGAAATGTCGACATAACTTATATATCGACATTTTAATAAATGTCGAGACCCATGCAAGTTACATGTCGACATTTCCTAATAAAAATATCGAAACCATGGTAATAAAATGTCGAATTGTTAGGAAATATGTCGATACAAAGTCGAGGTGAAATTGGATGTCGACATCTAATATTTCAAAATGTCGAGTCATGCTATTAGGATAAATGTCGAAGTTAGATAGTTAAAAATGTCGAGATGCATGATAAAATGTCGAATGCCAAGTAAGATGTCGACTTAGTGTACCGAGATTTTTCACTGTGTAAATATCGAGTCTCATTACAAGATATACCGAGATTTATATAATGTTGAGACGATAGTAAAATGTCGAGAAGATAGTAAAAAGTCGAATGATTAGACTAGATGTCGAACTTACAATGTCGAGTGCTACCCTGAAAATGTCGAAGCTAAGGAAAATGTCGAGACTTTATCCGGATTAAATGTCGGGTTCAAATAAAACGATATAAATGTCGAACTAGAAGACAATGTCGAGAGGCTAAAATGTCGAACCCTTACCAAAACAAATGTCGAGATCCATCCAAAACATAGCACGCGATTTTCTTTACAATGTCGAGTAAAATGTCGAAATGACAAAGTAAAATGTCGAAACTTGAAAATGTCGAGATCCTCAAATAACTCAAATGTCGAAATCTTTGTGAAAATATCGAAGTGAAGTTCGACGATTTGCTTCCCTTATCGACATTTAATATAAGAAATGTCGAAGATCATGTTAAAATGTATATCGACATTTTGTTTAAAATGTCGAAGCACATGGCACGATTTTGAATTCGTAGGAACCCGAGATTTATCCACATGCCGAGATTAAGTTTGGAATCGAGATTTTCTTTATAATGTCGAGATTTAATTTAACCAACAACTCGAAATCTATTTTAACCCATGATGTACATTTAGGGCTTGAAGATTAGCATACTTAAACCATTAAATAAAAATAGCGCACTGACACCAATATTTCATGCCTAAGGTCGGGACATAGGAACACCTACGGGTCAGGTGACTGCTAACTTACGGACGACAAGTAAGTAGAAATTCAACTACGATACGTAACTTACCTGCGTCTGTTAATGTGAAATTTACGTGCTCGTGTATTTTACGTGAAACGCGCATGATAGGATAAGATTATTTTATATGCATGACAAGCATGATCTGCATATTTACATGAGCATGGCATGAGCACTTGCACGCATAAGTAGTAAGTATGACACGAGGTAAGAGCGTGCGTAAGATCGCCTGTGTGCGATGTATACTCGCCGATATTGGCGTTTATGTCGACTCAATGAAGAGTCACGGCTCCCCTATGCAGCCATGGCAAAAGAAGCCATAAGGCCTGTATAAGAGGCTGGGGGAATGCCCCGTATGCGGGAGATGCAACCTGGAGGATGCGGCCCGGGGCACGCACTGAGAAGGGAAGATTCCTGCGGGTGACCTTCTAGTGCGTAAAGCACTAAACCGGGAGGGAAGATTCCTTCGGGTGACCTCCACGGTTAGTGGCCTCGGTGTTGGCTACCAGTGAGAAGCGTCCGCGTGGAGGCCGCACTGAGTAAGGGAAGATTCCTTCGGGTGACCTTCTAGTGTGAGAACCTCCACACATGAGATCTCTATGATATGGCGCATAGTGGGAAAGAAAGCCGAGGGCCCATATGAAGTAAGAGTATGAGAAAAATGAGTACGAGTCAGAAAAGAACGAGAAAATGAGAAAGAGAGTATGAGCATTAGAAAACGACGACGTGGATTGTCGATCGTTAGGACACGTGCATTCATGCATAATTTCTGCTTACTGAGCCTCGGTGGCTCATTTTTATGTTACGTATTGTAGGTACCGACGATCACGGTACGTGATCCGTCTTTTATGCGAGGCCGACCCTTTTGAAGCTTTCCGGCTGCTTTTGAGGTGGGAGTGTGTGTATGGATGACGACCTGTGAAGGCCGGGCACATAGGGAGCTTTTTGCTGCACACGTACATACGCACACACTTGTATTTTGTCTGGACACGGCTACGAGGAATTGTAGAACGAATATTCTTTTGACATGTATATAAAACTTCCGCATGCACATTTTAAAATGAAAAATTTTATTCGCATTTTTACGTATACGCACCATAACAAAGCATTAACACTTAGAATTAGAACGGAATACGAGGGCGGGACGACGGGTCCTGACATGAGGTATACTCGATAGGCTTTGGAGGTTGTCGAGTATCCCACCAGTATCCCTTCAAACGCTTTTGGGTCAAGTTTGCCTCTATCTTCCCGATCGTTGGCCACGTAGCACTTGCATCCAAAACTCTCAGGAAAGAGACGTCTGGCACTCTGCGATTGATCAGCTCGTAGGGAGTTCTGTTGAACCTCTTGTGAAGGGAGGTACGATTCTGAGTAAAACAAGCTGTGTTCATTGCTTCAGCCCACAAGAAGTGAGGTAATCCAGAGTGAATAAGGAGTGTTCGAGTTGCTTCAACTAAGGTCCTGTACATGCGCTCAATCATGCCGTTTTGTTGGGGTGTTTTTGCCGCTGCGAACTGTTGGGTGATTCCAAGCGACGCATAGAAGTCGCTGAGCTGTTTGTTCTTGATCTCGGTCCCATTGTCAATTCTGATAATTTGGACACTTAGTTGGTAGAGGTCTTGTGCGGTTTTGATGAACTCAATGATTAGACCTTGTGTTTCGTCCTTGGTTCTGAGAAATTTGGTCCATGTGTAGCGCGAGAAATAATCCACACTAACCAACACATATCGCCGCCCATTGATGGTCTGAGTACGCATAGGTCCACATAGATCCATGTGAATGAGTTCGAGAGGTTTGGAGGTTGAAGCTATATGCTTAGTCCGGTGGGATACTTTCCTTATCTTTCCCATTTCACACGCCGAACAGAGATGCTCTTTGTGATATCTAATTGAGGGAAGTTCTTTGACCAAATTTTCTGATCGCAGTTTGTTCAGGTCCTTGAAATTTAGATGAGAGAGTCGCTAATGCCAGAGATCGTTCTGATGTAAGGAGGCACGGGAGATGAGACACGTTGGTCGGACAGTTTTGAGGTCAATGGAGTAGAGATTCGTCTTTCTGTGGCCAGTGAGTAGTTCTCTTCCATTGTCATCAGTGATGCTAAATTTGTTGGTCACAAAATTCACCTTGTAGCCTTTGTCACAGAAGCGTCCAATGCTGAATAGATTGTAGCTTAGTCCTTCGACGTAGGAGACTCCTTTGATGGTTAGTCTGTCATGGATGAGATCGCCCGTTCTTAGCATGGGTACAGATTGACTGTTTCCAAAGTAGACCTTCCCGAGAAATCCATCAGAAAAGTTGCTCAACAGCTCTTTGCTTCCAGTCATGTGTGAGGAGCAACATGAATCTAAGTACCGCACATGACGTACCTGCGAAACAAATCAAGTAAGCTTAGGTACCCATTTAAGATGGGCACTTCTTTGATCGCAGGTGAGGAATCTAACGTAGTTGTTGTTAGATTGAGTTCTTTGTCAGATCGTTGGAGAACTGACTTAAGAACCCAGACATGACAATTGCCTATTGAATGCAATTGGTATTTTGGAATCCAGATTTGTCTTTGACTTAACTTCTTATTCTGCTTGATTTTGGATGTGGCGTATTTCTTTCTCTTAGTTTTGAGAGTATGATTGTTGAGCTTGGGAGTTACACCTTTAGGATGAGAGTTGTGCAACGTGGAAGAATTTTTGCTGAATAGATCGTTATGAGGATGTGGAAGTACATCGTTGTTTACATAACGATATTCAGATTTTTGAGCATAGAATAAGGAAATATGATCTGCGACATTGCGAGAAGTCACTTTTGGCAATGTAAAGAAATTAAAAACATGAGAAGTAAGGTTTGAGGCTAGTTTCTTCTTCTTATCAAGGATTGTTGCCTTCTTTGCTGAGCCAGATCGAACCTTCCTCGTTTCCTTAGAACTCACGCCTTTGTCTGTGGGTACATGTGATACAAAGTTAGTGAGAGATAAAGGAGTTTTCCTTGTAATCTGCTTGCATTTACATGTAGAGGGTTCGTGAACAGGACGGGAGGTGGAAGGCATGTTAGTGTCAGGAAAGTTTTCAAGAGTGTAAATTTTGCTTAACAAAATAGTTTTTTCTTCTGTATGGGCTTTCTTTTCTGATTCTAAAGAGGCTATTAGGTCGCCTATTTTGCGAATAATTTCGGGAATGTAGATAGATGAATATATGGGTTCAGCTTGTTCGTCAGTGTTTTCCTGAATTTCAGAGCCAAATGGTGACATGTAATCATCAGAGAGCGTTGTCCTTTTAGTTTTGTAGCTATTATTAAGTTTTGTATACACGAGATTCGGGCCCAATCTTTGTTCCTCCGTTTCTGTTCGTCAGATTGTATCACCTCTGTCGATCCTACGAAGGGCATTAGGTTTTCAAGGCTCAACCCAAAGCGTTTAATGTTGTACAGAGGAAGCACTTCATCTTTCTTTGGGTTAGTCGTGAGTTGAAAGCCCAATCCTTCGCGAGGATTATAGAAGTCCACATCTCTAGGTTGGTTGAGAAAGATGGTTTGATCAGTTTGACCTCTTTTGGTGAGAAGATCCTCTAATTCTTTGACTTTCTTCACGATCGTTGGCCACGTAACATGTAACGACCCGTCCCATACCGGGTGTCACTATAGCATCCGTCCCTACCGGGACCTGTGGGGTTGGGCCCACCACACTCCGACTGATAGTCTGGCCCCACAGTACCACCATTTAACCTTTCAGCGTGCTTCGTCCTCGCTCACACGCACCCTGGGCAAACTTCCCAGGGGGTCACCCATCCTAAGATTGCTTCAAGTCAAGCACGCTTAACTTCGAAGTTCTTTCGGATGGACTCCCGAAAAGGTAGGTCGACCTTGGTGATATGAGGAGTACTATCAATTCTATTATACGATTCTTAGCCTGACACGCCCATACATTGTCAGTCTCAGGATCCCCTCTCATTCGGGTGTCGGATCGGTTCGTTCATGTACCCCTTCGCCTGAAGCCTTGCCAGGAGCCGCTCCTTGTCCGTGCACCCTGGCACCGGCGATCACTCCCCGCCCTCTTCGGCCCCAGGCGTCACATGCCCACCAGCTTCCGCCTGGTTCGTCCCCGAACCAGCACCGTACTGCGAGAGGTTGTGCTCTGATACCACCTGTAACGACCCGTCCCATACCGGGTGTCACTATAGCATCCGTCCCTACCGGGACCTGTGGGGTTGGGCCCACCACACTCCGACTGATAGTCTGGCCCCACAGTACCACCATTTAACCTTTCAGCGTGCTTCGTCCTCGCTCACACGCACCCTGGGCAAACTTCCCAGGGGGTCACCCATCCTAAGATTGCTTCAAGTCAAGCACGCTTAACTTCGAAGTTCTTTCGGATGGACTCCCGAAAAGGTAGGTCGACCTTGGTGATATGAGGAGTACTATCAATTCTATTATACGATTCTTAGCCTGACACGCCCATACATTGTCAGTCTCAGGATCTCCTCTCATTCGGGTGTCGGATCGGTTCGTTCATGTACCCCTTCGCCTAGAAGCCTTGCCAGGAGCCGCTCCTTGTCCGTGCACCCTGGCACCGGCGATCACTCCCCGCCCTCTTCGGCCCCGGGCGTCACATAACACTTGCATCCGAATACCCGCAGGAATGAGACATCCGGTACTCGATTGATCAATTCGTAGGGCGTTCTATTGAATCTTTTGTGCAGCGAAGTGATGCATAGAAGTTGCTGAGCTTTTTGTTCTTGAATTCGGTCCCATTGTCAGTTCTGATGATTTGGACACTTAGCTAGTAGAGGTTTTGTGCGGTTCTGATAAACTCAATGATTAGACCTGGGGTTTCATCCTTGGTTCTGAGAAATTTGGTCCATGTGTAGCGCGAGAAATCATCCATAATAACCAACAGATATTTCCGCCCATTTATGGTCTGAGTGCGCATAGGTCCACATAGATCCATGTGAATGAGTTCGAGAGGTTTGGAGGTTGAAGCTATGTATTTAGTTCGGTGGGATGCTTTCCTTATCTCTCCCATTTCACATGCCGAGCAGAGATGCTCTTTGGGATATCTGAACGAGGGAAGTCCTTTGACCAAATTTTCTGATCGCAGTTTGTTGAGGTCTTTGAAATTGAGATGAGAGAGTCGCTGATGCCAGAGATCGTTCTGATGTAGGGAGGCACGGGAGATGAGACACGTCGGTCGGACAGTCTTGAGGTCAATGGAGTAGAGATTCGTCTTTCTGTGGTCAGTGAGTAGTTCTCTTCCATTGTCATCGGTGATACTGCATTTGTTGGTCTCGAAATTCACCTTGTAGCCTTTGTCACAGAAACGTCCGATGCTGAATAAATTGTAGCTCAGTCCTTCGAAGTAGGAGACTCCTTTGATGGTTAGCCTGTCATGGATGAGATCGCCCGTTCCTAACATAGGTGCGGATTGACCGTTTTCGAAGTAGACCTTCCCAAGAAATCCCTCAGAAAAGTTGCTCAGCAGGTCTTTGCTTCCAGTCATGTGTGAGGAGCAACCTAAATCAAGGCATAGTGATGCAAGGGATGACAATTAGATCTTTGGCTTGATCATGTCCTATAAATAGCTCATGGTTTCATTCGCTAAAAAAAAACCAGTGCCAAAGAAAAAGTGAGAGAGAATGAAAGCAAAAAAAATAGAGGGTAGGAGAAAGGGTTTGTTCGGTATTTGCTCCGACTATAAAGAGAGATAGTGAGTGTTTTCTCCTTTATAGATTGAGAGGTTGTAACCCCGGTTTTTACCTCAGTAATAAAATTTGTATCTCACCCGTGGTTTTTTACCCGATTCATAAAGGGGTTTTCCTCGTAAAATCACGTGTTCCATTTATTCTCACTGTCATTTCCAATATCGTTACACTGTACATTTCGCAACAGAATGGGATGCTTTACCGGATGTTATTATAATTGTACGAGATATTTTAGTCGTAGAAGCGTCGAGCGTCGCTTTGGATTCCGCAATTTCCATTTCAAGCCAAATTAAGACAAACAAACCTGACATTGTTGATAGAATTGTCAGCAGACGAACTTAAGAATTGCGAAGAAGACGAAGATTCAGTATCACTTGTTTTAATTGATAAAGATGTAGTATACATTTTTGTACGTTTTGTTTAATAATTGTATCTGTATTTTTTCAGTGTTTATAAATTTTTTTATATTTTCCTTTTTTGGTTATGGAAACGGAAGTGGCCCGTTATCTTTCAGTTGGAACCAAAGTCGAATATTTTGCTTCCAGAACCGGTAGAATCCCTTTTTTTGTCTAGCATAGTTAAAGCAAGAAACGATTTTTCTCGAATTCCTTGTGAATTCTATAAGCCCAATTTGGTGGGCCATTTCAACAATTCGAGCCCAACTTAGTGGGCCAATCTTTTCCCAAAATATTTGCTAAACATTATGGGCTAAAAAATTATACCATGATATTCAATTTTCACACGTTCTTCATTTAACGATATATATTGAAGTTATTAAACCCGTTCGGAAATTATTTCTTGAAATCAAATAACGTCGTTATATTGCAACAGATTTTGAGGACACGGCATTAGCCATAGATTAGGTTGGCGAAGACAGACCCTCACTTGTAAATCCGATTTGGATAGATAATGAGCGATATGATTGCAATATCGCCTTATGATTGCAATATCGCCTCACTAACGAAAACTTATAGAAACATAGTCATGACGTTTGAGCCAAACATTTTAATTTGATCCTTACTCCGTAGTCCGTCTGAGCTTGGGACGGTACGCCTAATCTATGTTGGATCATTGCATAGTTTACACTACGTTTAGATTCGCACGCTTGCGTTGTGTGGGGATACCACATGACATGAAAAAGAAACTTATGATCATATACTGCAGCTTTTCGTTTCTTTTGTCCTTGCGCTGGATACTTTCATTTGAATTTCCATGTGTGACGAAGATCACAGTCTATTATTCAAACTTCTATAAAAAAAAGTCAATTGATTCATTAATTAGGCACACACGCAAAATGTCCAACAAGCCACTAAATACCATTAATTTTGCAATATATTACAAAGGAGAGCTGGTCATGGTGCTTGAGCAAAGGCGTGATCACTTAAATCACGTCCTTATTCCCTTTTCAGAGGGAAAGGAAAAAGAGATACAAAGGTTGCTCGTGATATTGAATTTACTTAAATTTTATATACCTATTAA
This sequence comes from Craterostigma plantagineum, assembly GCA_027422505.1. NCBI lineage: Eukaryota > Viridiplantae > Streptophyta > Magnoliopsida > Lamiales > Linderniaceae > Craterostigma > Craterostigma plantagineum. The sequence continues at coordinate 30,413 of JAPQWV010003309.1, forward strand.
ATATTTTGTTTTGCCTGATTAGGAAACAATTTCTCATTTATCTTCGATTTATGGATAGCTTCCGAATGCGTCAAAGCAAGATATCGCAAGAAAAGGATTGTGAACTTTAGGGGAAAAATGGCCGGAGTTATGTGGTCATTTCCTACCCTAAAAAACAATTCTCCACTTATATAAAATGTATATATTATTACTTTTTTAAGAAAATTAACTACATCAAACAATTTAAGCTTCGGCAATGAGGTCATCAGAGAAGATAGATGAATTTCATCAAGTTACAATGATGCTAAGGTTTCCTTAAAGCCACCTTGTCAGAGCATTAGGCCTAGGTTTGTGCTTATCTTCTTCCAAAGATTATTTCTTCATTTTCTTTTAATTTTCAATTGACTTTTTTTGTTATCCCAACACTATTAAATTTGGTTAGGCATTTGTCACTTTTTTGCATGGCCCATAGGGTTAGAGCATAGATGTGTTTTATGAAATTCATCATCGAACCTCCTCCTTCTCTCTACCAACAGAAACACTTACTCATAGAGTACAATCTTCTCCCCCATCATTTTCACCATTTTTGGTGAGGATGGGAGAAATCATTTGCTCTTCCCCCTTTTTTGGTCTTTCTGTTTGTTCCTTCTTTTTTTGGTGTGGATTCGTTGTCTATTTGTTCTTTATCTTAGGGTTGTGTGTGTTCATTGTGTTGAGTGTGTTCTAGGTGGCGTGCGTGTCTCTCTTGTGTGTGTTCTAGGTGGTGTGCGTGTCTCTGTGGTGTGTGGGTTTGCGTTGCCTCTCTTTTCTTTTTGTTTCGTTCTTCTTTTCTCAGATTTTCAGTGTGGTGGGTTGTTTTGTTGAAATCTGAGGAGCATTTTGAACGAGGAAGGTACTTTGCCGTTGTTGTGACTCCAGCATTTGGAGGGTCCGTTGCTGCATTTTGGTGGGCCTGGGCTCTTCTCTGCGATTGGGCGACATACAAAATGATGATTCTGGGTGTTTTCTGCGGCACGTTGAGCTTGTGTGCGTTGATTTGGGGCTTCGATCCTTTGGGTTCTTGAATTCTTTGCAGTATAGCAGTTGCTTCATCTTTGCTTTCCTCTGTTTCAGTCTGCGGCTATTTTATTTTTTGTTTCAGTCTCCCAATTTGGGACTTCATGTCTCCTCATCATAGGAGTTCTTTCTCCCCTTGTGTGAGTTCTTTCTCTCCTTGTGGTAGTGTCTTTCTCGAAGAAAACAAGATATAAAAGTGGTAGCCGGATAAAGTGAAGAGTGCCGTAGATCAGATTTGATTGCCATTATTTTGGAGTATTAGATCTATCTGTTGTATGTTCTTTAGATCTCTGGTTCGATCTTTTAGACTTGTTTTCTTTCGGGTTTGTTGGTCTTTTTTTGTTTTGTTTTTGTTCGTTTCTCTCTGTTGAGAGTTATCTTCCCTACGGATGATCGAATGTGTCCGAAGGGTGCATTTGGGTTCTTTACCCCTTGTAATTCACTTGTTATAGTGAAACTTTCGTTTGAAAAAAAAAAAACATAGGGTTCATGAATCATGTCACGACGTTTTTGCTATGTGTGACCCAATAGCATAGTCGAAATAAGATCTTCCACTTTTTTTCTAAAAAAATACATATTAATTAGATATAAATGAGTTATGTTAAAAATGCGTGTGCGCTTCTAACGGTAATCATATCCAATTTTTCTATTTTTGATTACCATATTGGATAGTTAAGAAAATAGTTTACCAACTTTGTATGTCGCAATAAATTTGAGTCCGTGATACTTGTTCCCAAAAAAATACGTCGGGACCTCGGAACTCCTACTTTGCTAACTTGGAAAATTCCTCAATTACTTAGCTGCTAACTTCAAATAAGTGATGCAAAATTTCTCCTAGTTGTCGAAAGATGACCTAAGATTGAAATTTGTTTCTAACTCATGAAAATAGTGCTATTTTGTAATTATTTAAATGAAGTGACCTAAAATCTAAAATCCATCTATTTTTTGGGGTTCATAATATTTTCGAAGTACATAATGTATATTTCAAATTTAAAGCCCACTTTAAATTTTTAATGCAGCCGTAGAACTAAAAGGACAAGTGACGATGATAGGCAACTGAAAATGGAATTCGGCGCCACATAGTGACATTTTTGAATGCTCTGAATACGACTTGCTTAACTAAAAACCCATGCAAGTGATTCAATCTAACTTTACATATAGTTGATGCAAGAAAAAAATTAAAAGAAAAGAAAAATAGCGTCTTTGATGTTATCCATCCTATAATATTGTTGAGGTTTTCAAATTGCTGCAATTCAAAGTGGCCACAGTAGTTTTACTTCACTTTCATATTATCCATCACATTTAATCAAGTTGTGTCCCAAGAAAAAGCTCGCGTCTCCTCTAAGGGACGCATGCATCCCCATTTTCTTACATTTTCGTGTTGTTTTTTTTCCATTTGGAACTAAAAGCAAATGACATAGACAAATATTTGCATGGATAACTAGGTAACTTGGAGGCTTGATCAATAATTTATCTAACATTTAACCTAATCTTTAAATGGTATCAGAACTGAAGACGATAAATGACGAGTACAACCATTAGGACTTTTTTTTTCTGGCAACAAAGTAAGAACCTTAAGATGTGATAGCATTGATCAATATGATCCTAATATTATACACCCAAAAAAATTGGCCTTAAAAATTTATGGCCCGCAAGGATGCGTTGACCTAGCAAATTATGGGCCCAAGTCCTCAACATCATCTCTGAAGAAGAATTACACTTCAAATAGTAAAACAAATCAGCCAAGAGCAGAGGCATATTGGAAATAGAATATATAAAATTAAAGTATGATAATACATTCTATACATATTGAGCTTTTAGGTAAATTAATAAATTGAGTATTCATCGATACAATCTATGCATATTTAAATGCATTTGTCACCTTAAAATAATATAGTTATTTTTTATGGTGCTAGTTGTGTATCCCTTTATCCGGCAAGATGCAGCAACGCATCATCTCCACAATTCGAAAAAGATTAAGAATTAATATGGTAGGTAGTTGAACGTTCTGATCATTCACTTTTGTACTTTTCTCTTATAATACTATATATATGTATTATTTACATGGATGGTATATTTTTATATGTAAATAATATCAAAATGTGGTGGACAACTGATCCATGATATGTACAGGGTCGAAACATGCTTCCCAAATTAAATATAGCATAGCTTTGTTCAGAGGATACAATACAAATAATTTAATTGGGTCAAATCAGATGGTTATTGGTTAGGGAAGTTGTTGAATTTGAATTAAAAAATCGGTGCCAACGGCTTTATTTTATATTGAAATTATTAATTAAAACAATATATCAGATAGCAGCCTATAATTCCTTATGCAAATTGCGAAAAAAAAAATCCCCCTCAATATTAACTTTTTCTTTGGGTACGGACTATCCAGCTGCTCATTGCAAATATTGGTATAATTAAGTTTCAGGCCCCAAATGATGTTTTAAGTTAGGTTTCAGGCCCCTGCAGAAAATTTTTAGGGATAAGGACCAGATTTTTGTAAAATTTAGAGATAAGGAACTAAAATTTACGCAAGTGTTATACAGTGTATATGAACTGGTATCAGACTATCGTTTTGAATTATTACAAAACAATCAAGTGGTATTACAGAACGATGAATTTGTACTGCAAAACCATGACGTGGTACTGCAGGTCCATGAAGTAGTACTACAGGTCCATGAAGTGGTACTGAGAAACTCTTAAGTGTATCGGGTAGGGGTGAAAGATGAGCCGAGCCGGCTCGTGAGCTCGACGAGCCGGCTCGATAAAAGCTCGGCTCAAGCTCGACAAAAATGAGCTCGAGCTCATTTATGTTGAGCTCGAGCTCGAGCTCATTTAAGTCGAGCTCGAGCTTGAGCCCAAACATAGTGGCTCGAAAGCTCGCGAACAGGCTCGCGAGCTTTTTCTTTTTTTTTTTAATTTTTTATATTTTATATTTTAATAATAATTTATATTATTCTTTATTTTTTTAAAAAAAATCGATTATTTTAAAAATTTTATAATTAACTTATATTATTTTTACTAATTTTTTACTAAAAATCTCGATTTTTTTTAAAAAAAAAGGTATATTTTTTTGTATTTTTATATTAATTTATATTATTTTTATAAATTTAATAATTTTTTTTATTAATGAGCTCGAGCTCGATGAGCTTCGTGAGCTCGAGCTCGAGTTCGAGCTCATCAGACTACAAATGAGCTCGAGCTCGAGCCGTGAGCTGAAAAGCTCGACGAGCTCGAGCTCGAGCTCAGCTGTAAGGGCTCGAGCTCGAGCTCGAGCCCAGAAAATGAGCCGAGCCGCGAGCTCGGCTCATTTACAGCCCTAGTATCGGGTCCTTAAACTAAAAATTTTCTGACAGGGGCTTGAAACCTAAATGAAACTTATGTTGGGGGCTGAAACCTAATTGCCCCAATATTCAATGTGCTCTTTTAAAATATGGCCTTTGACCAGAAAAAACTTTTACAAAGTGGCCTATTTGACATTTTTTAAGTCAATAGCCCCCATTTTAATTAAATGATAATTAGCTTTTTCATAACAATGTTTAACTTAAAAGAAAAAAGAAAACAATGAAAATAATTTAGTTGTAAAAGAAAATAGAAAAAAAATAAATCGACTGAGCATGCATTAACACCCAATTTCCATTCATTACTATCGTAGCCTCATTGAATACCAGTCGAAAACACCTACTTTTACACTTAACAACATTATTCGGTCGATTCTCCATGGAGCTGTTGAAAGAAGACGTGTTGTTGAAAGAAGACGTAGCCTCATGAACTGTAATTTTTTTTATTTTGCACTTTATATCCGTGTTTTCAAGTCTATTATTAGCTACGAACTGAGTGGGTACTGATCGATATGTTTTATGACAGTGATTCCGACGAAATTTGAGTTTAATTTGATATGTTTTCGAATCTGCAATTAAAAATCTGGTTACCTGATTATATGCACGGGTCCCCTGGTTCAAGGGATCTGCGCATATATGCAAGGAACTCGCGCATCTATTCAGGGGACCCGCGTATATATATTGATGGGACTCGCGCATATATGCAGGGCACCCACGTATATATTCACGGGACCCACGTATATATTCAGGGGGCCCGCGCATATATTCAAAGGACCCGCACATATATCCAAGGGCCCCGCGCGCAAATGTGCATAGTACCCGTGCTCAATTTCTTTTTGTTTTTAAATTTAAAAAATTTTCCTAACAAAGTTTTTGCACATATTTTAGGTGATCGCCATGATTATCACCAATATTGTGTTTCAATTCGGTGGTAGCTGAATAATTCAGGATGATGATACGTCGAAATGGTGTCCACAAGCAAGTTGTATATGGCAATCAGTCATAGTCGACGAGGATTCATGCACGATGAAAGATGTTAAGGATGAGATAGTCAAGGTATTGTCTTTGCGAAACGACAATGTGAAACTGAGCCTAAGCTACATGCCTAATGTTGTGTGCATTCCACGACCTATCAACGTCTTAAACGATTATTACTTACGTGCATACCTTGGCTTTGGTGGCCCACAATCAAGACCTGTACTTCATGTTAGGTTGAGTAGTGTCAGTGATACCCCTCCTGTTCGTAATGATTCTATGGACAATAATATCGGTCTTATAGCGTATTATGATGAAAATGCCGTAATTGTACAGTCTAGTGCATAGCTATTACAGTTTGCACATATGGAAATTAGCATATGAAAGTACAATCTGGCTTGTGACGGAACGAATTGAACGTGGTATTGCTATGCTTCCACCACACTTTACGAAACGGCTTGGCAGAATACCAATAGAATACCCTCAACTGGCGTTTTCAGAAGGTAGCGATTTATGACTGTTTTTCCTGAAACGATTGATTAATGTTATATGACTGTTGTATTGTTAGAATGTTGTACAAGAGTCCCTTGAATTAACACACGGTTCCCTTGATAATACACATGGTCCCTTAAATTTGGGCACGGGTCCCTTGAATTTGGGTACGGGTCCCTTGCATTTGGGTACAGGTCCCTTGAGAAGTCACGGTCGTGAAGAAGGAGTACTAGGCCGTGAATCACTGCTGGGACGAATATCAGTCAACCCAGTAGTGATTCACGACCGTGAAGAAGGAGTACTAGGCCGTGAATCACGGCTGGGACGAATATCAGCCAACCCAGTAGTGATTAACGCCAGTGAAGCCTATAGTACTAGGGCGTGAACGTCTAGGGACCCATACATGGTATCAGGGGACCCGTGAATAAATTCAGGGGACCCATGCGCTAATTCAAGGAACTCAAGCATAAAAATAATTTTTTCTTTTCGAATTCTCAATAGTTACTTCACCTGATTAAATTAATGGTTCAAGTCAACCTAAAGACCAATAAAAATATTCGCCTATGAGCGAAGAACAAAGTTATTTGAACTTGAATAATGCTTTAGTTATATAATCTTGACGTGAATAAGTATAAATGTTACACAAAAAGTTAACCAAATAACGTAACATATACAGATCTTCGTTGCAGATTAAAAATAAGTTACCATCATTATTTGTTAAAGAAATGAGCTATAAAAAGAAGATATGCTAATAGTGCACGAATCAGTTCATAAAAATACAAGAAATCATTGTTCCGAATGCACATCGTCCAAAGTACACAACATCATACATACGAATGTTAAATGGACCAGTCGTTTCGATATATTGATGTAGTTAGATAGTGCCTAAAGTTGATTATCCGTTCCTTATCGAGGTCTAGCAAGTCACCAGTGTCGAATACCATGGAAAAAGCAGCCCGTAACATGTAAATCCCTCACTCGCCGCTGAAATAACGAAGATATAGTAAGTACGTAAACTCATATTTGGAATAATAGAAATACTAAAACTTACGCAAGCCATTGCTTAGGGAACTTATTATGCCTGAAAATTTTTTCACTTCTTGAATGATCTCGGGATAGTCTTTTCGTCCGCTAGTAGATAAGGTACTACGACTATCAGATTTTCCAAAGCTTTATTGACAAATCTGCCATCCTTATCACATGATATATCGGAGTCGTATAAGATTATCTACATGTCCTGAATATGAATTACGCAAAGGATCCAATGACTTTCATTTGTAAAAATCGGGACGTCAATGAAGACGACTTCTTTCCAGGGCATTGACGGCCAATTATCATCCTTCCCCATAGCATACTTACGCATTAACTCAATAAATCCCTTATCTATTTTCCCCAATTCCACCACGTTAATATCGCATTGAATCGCGAATATTGTCCTCATAAACGCATATTTCTTTGAAACATGTGGGCACGACCTTTGTAACTCAATGAATCCCCAAAAAGCTTCATCGACGTGCTTTGCAATATAGACGAACAACTATTATTCAGGGGTCATATGGTCAGAGGACCCGTGCATGTGCTCAGGGACCCGTGCACATGCTTAGGGGACCCGCTGAATATATTCAGGAGACTAGTTGAATATATTCAGGGGACCAGCATTATATATTCAGGGGACCCGTTAATATATTCAGGGGACCCGTGCATGTTTTCAGGGGTCCACTGAATATATTCATGGGACTCGCTGAATATATTAAGGGGACTCGAGCATATGTTCAGGGGACCTATGTTTAACATCAAGGGAAAAATAAAAAAATGTACGCACCACTCCATCAATCCACTTTATGCATAGCCTCTCGAATCAGTCACGGCCGTATGCATCGAGTTAGCATGGTTTGCAATCACTTTTGCGCATTGAGTTCGGTTGCGACTGTCGGCCAAAGGATAAGTCTCTTCTGAATATGGCCTCCCACAACGAATTCTGGTTGTATTTGGACGATGTGGAGGGGGGATCTCCGTGTACGGGGTTTGCACGTACTTGGACCGATTCCGCACGTGCCGAGTTGGAGTTTGTTGGACTGCACGTCCCACGTTTGAACCTCCAACACCCGAACATGCTGACACTTGAGCTGCTTCTTCCGCCTCATTCTCCGCCCCCACTGCTTCTTCCGCCTCGGGCTCCGCCCTCACTGGCTCTTCATTTGGCTTTTGCTGTCCCTGCTCCATCGGGCTGATTGGCTACCCCCGCACCCATATACATCATCCCTACAAGCTTCTAGAATCCATACGCTATTCCATCCCACAAACAATCTTCCATCGAATCTATCTTTTGCCGGCAAAATGTGAAAAAAAAAAACAAATTGATCCTCGTTGGCCGAATAGTGGCGATCTAAATCACCTCTTAGCTGCGTAAATTCATAACTAATTCGATTATTAATATGATCGAATTGTTGTTGCACACTTGATCTCCATTCATCGAACACACCAACATCGGGAAATTGATATGACCGCGGCGGAGATTGATGTGACCGCGGGGAGATTGATGTTGGTAGAACGTCGACGGATACGAATGCACTGGAGGTTGATGTTAGTAGAACGGTGATAAACGTATTTTTTTACGTTTATATGCATTATAAATTAAAGTATTTGCAAGTTAAAATGAAATCTTCATGATAAATTTTGGTTATTATTATGAGTTTACAGTATTTCCGACAGATTTGCGACAGTTTAGAATTCCTAACATATGAGGGAGTAAACATTGTCCAATGGAGCTGAAATTTTAACCACAGATAGAAGACTCGTTGGTCGTGATTCTTACTGGAGGGATTTGAATTTGGAGGTCTAGATTGCGAGATATTAATTTCGGAAGTTACTGCTATTTTAATGTGCATCAACACGGCCATCTTCGAAGCCATGTTGAATATCCGAAGGCTTTGATTTGAACCCAGAAATCAACACGGCCATGTTGGAGGCCGTGTAGCTTGGCCGAGATCAAAATTTGAATAGAAAATCAATTCACATGGCCGTGTTCAAGGCCGTGTTTGAGGTCAAACACATAAAAACGACTCCTACCTAACTTGTCTCTTCTTGGTCGAAACTTTAACCATTATTCAAGGAATGAGACATATGCTTTAGACCTAATTTTCGACATTGAAACACCCCATTTCATGTGAACTCAATAAAGAAGGCTAAAGTTGAAGGAATTGGGGGACAAAGTTAGCTTTCTCAATATGAAAGAGTAAAAGCAAGGAAGACTTGCATGCACATGATTTTGAGCTCCCCTTGCTATAAATAGGGGAAGGAACCATTGGGAGAGAACACACACACACACTTAGAGAAGAGAAAGAAATGCTAGAGAGCAAGCTAGACTCATCCACTTAGCTTACATGCTAGGTGTTCGATAATCGCCTCAACGAAGAACAAGGGAGCCGAAGCCAAAAATCAGGGAAGATCTATGTTTTCTTTGATGTTTATTATGTTCTTACTTGAAATAATGAGTAGCTAATTTCTTGTGTATTTGAGATGAGATGAACCCTGACAAGATCGATCGTATGTTTTAAATTGCTATTGTTAAGACTCGTTTATGAATTTATATGATTTCGGTTATGTCTATGTGATTGAAATTCTTTAGTTATCTTAATCATGTCTATGTGCGTAAGATAGATTAATTGGGAAATCGTACGTTGCGCTCGAGAGAGGGGTGAACGGTTAGAACACTCGTAAACGAGCGGAATAAACTCATCACTAGAGATAGGTTGAGCTACCCCGCTGGATTAGAGTCAAATCTAATAGAGGGATTAATAATGATTTAATGCAATCTTCGATTAAGTAGTTAGGGAAGCTTGCCCGGCTATTTAAGACGTAGATTAGTTGCTTACGAGCCTCGTGTGATAAGGCGCAGTTTCGTCAGTCATATGAACTCATACGCATGTGTTGGTAATCCTCACGGTCTAACGTTTAGCTAAAACTTTGATATATGTTTTCAGCAGATCGATCGAGCTAGGGGGAGTCGAAGTCTCAAATACGTTTTGCTTTCTTATCGTCATTCATTCTCATCATTTTTCTCAGTTTTATTCATTTATATTTTCAGATTTATAACAATTAAAACCTTTTCACTAGGATATTTAAATTTGAGTTTTTCTGATTATATAGTTCCCTTGGGATTCGATACTCGAATACTTGCCATTTCTATACTATTTTCGATAGGTACACTTGCCTGTTGAGCGTAGGATAGTTCATCGATATTCGTTTTATTTTATTACTCGATCCGCTCGATCAAATAAAGCTTTAGTTTATTATCGATATTAGGAAAGCTTTAGTTTATTATTCTAGCTAAATATTATTATTATATATACTTTGATTCGCTTAGTCGGTTTCTTTCGATAGGTACGTGTGCTTGGTGCATGACCCGGTGGAATCATTCGCTATCAATAGTTGAAGGAGACCCATAGATTGAAAGGACCTTTCGAAGCAACCTACGAGAAAATGCTAGGCGACTCGAAATAACGACCGAAATGGCGGAGCATAATCGTGAAGAGATGCCATTAGCAACCAGAGAACCTCCAATGAGAGAGCTGTGGACAAACAACGCCGTAGGGACGGTTGGCTCAGCAATAGTCCTTCCTCAAGTCCCGAACAACTTTGAGCTAAAACATCATTGGCTTCAGATGCTTCAGACGACAGCTCAATATGACGGACTCTCCGAGGAAGACGCTTATCGCCACATCCGAGACTTCCTATCCGTCGAACACGCAATACGAGTACAAGGTGTAAGCACCGAAGCTATTCGACTCTACTTATTTCCATTCTCTCTACGAGGCAATGCGAAGGAGTGGTTTAACTTACTTTCTGAGAGATCTATCACCACTTGGGACCAGATGCATGCCACATTCATCAATTACTTCTTTCCACCTTCCAAGGCTCTCAAACTAAAGATGGACCTAACCGCATTCAAGCAAAAGGAGTCCGAAAATCTATATGACGTATGGACCAGATTCAAGGCACTCTTGAACCGATTCCCTCAACACGGGATGACGAAAAGCGAACAAATTCAGCGGTTCCACGAGTCACTGAACGACCACACCGTACAACTATTAGACGGAGCATGCAATGGAGGTCTGTGTAATCTTAGCTCGACGGAAGGCTGGAATTTGATCGAGGATTATAGCACAAATAGCTTTCGGCGCGGGAGCTCGAGTACCAGAGGTAAGCCACCGGGAATGTATGACGTTACCGAGACTACAGCAATAGACGCCATGTTCGACGCCCTACAACAACAAATCACAGCAAATGGCCTTGAAATGCAAACCTTGATGAATGCTCTCTTGCCCACGCTAGCATCGAAGCCGGCCGTTAACGCTGTCCAATTACAACCTGCCCCGAGAACCCCCGTAGCTGGTGCGCCTTCTCATTCATTTTCACCATATATTCCACCATGTGCTACATACGGAGGGAACCACGACGCGGCTCATTGTCCAGCTGCTATTATGACTGAGCAAGTCGACTACATGGGGAATTACCAAGGTCAGCGAAACTTCGTTCCAAATCGAGTCCATACAAACCTGGCCTATGAGATTCAACAACAAGCTCCACCGGGATTTCAAAATCAAAGGTCACATGGATACCACGGTGGAAGTTCTGAAACTGCCCCTGAAGGTCACGTCGATAAGCTTGAGGTAATGTTCGATAAGCTAATGGGAAAGCTCGACTCTCGCTTGGATAGTCAAGAAGCGCGATTGCAAAATACCGAGTCTTCCCTACGTGCCTTAGAGAAGCAAGTTGGGCAGATTGCCGAATCAATCCAACAACGCCCTTCCGGTTCGTTGCCAAGTTACACCGAGACCAACCCAAAGGACCACCATGTAAAGGCGGCGTCACTTCGCAACGTACGACAGCTCGAGGAAGTACCAAGGACCAAGGCGAACGTCGAAATTGAGAAGGTGAATGTCGAGGACGAAAAGGCCAACAAGGAGGACGGAGTCGTAGCCAAACCTTCTATTAAGGTGTACCAACCAAAGGTCCCGTCCCCAGCCAGACTCAAGAAGAAGATAGTAGACGATCAGTTCGGTAAATTTCTTTCCATTTTCAAAATATTACATATTAACTTACCGCTTGTCGAGGCTCTTGCACACATGCTGCATTGGGCGAAATTCGTCAAGGACTTGGTAGCGAACAAGCGTAAACTCGAAGATATCTCCACCGTTTTCCTTTGAGGGGAATGCTCGGCCATTCTCCAATGCAAGATTCCGAAGAAGCTTAAGGATCCAGGGAGTTTTACTATACCGTGTCTTATAGGAGATTTAGTTGTTCATAAGGCATTGGCCGATTTAGGTGCTAGTATAAATCTAATGCCTTATTCTATGTTCAAAAGACTAGGTTTAGGTGAGCCCAAACCCACTAGAATGAGTATTCAGTTAGCCGATAGATCTATCAAGTATCCTAGGGGTATCATCGAGGATGTACTCGTAAAAGTTGATAAATTTATAATCCCCGCTGATTTTGTTATTCTTGACATGGAGGAAGATGAGAATATTCCCCTTATTTTAGGTAGACCGTTTCTCGCTACCGGGGGAACGATGGTTGATGTTCGTAATGGAACATTGACTTTGACTATAGATAGCGAGAAAGTGACCTTTGATATGACCGAGTCGATGAGTAACACCGAAGAGCTCGATGATAAATGCTATTACATGGATATTATTAATTGGGATAACTTCCTAACTTTGCAGGGACCCTCACAAGC
>JAPQWV010003310.1:0-43000 GCA_027422505.1 Craterostigma plantagineum
CGAGTATACCTGATTTCGGCGAGTGAGTGATGTTCTTGAATGCGACTCGGGTTTGCTTTCCAGCCAAGCAATGATCACATCTTCGTAACGAAGGATTCTTCACGCCAGATAGAAGATTCTTCTTGGCTAGTATCATCAGTCCCTTTTCGCTCATGTGACTAAGCCTATTATGCCAAAGCTCCGTCGCGCCACCATCATCGATTGCGTTCACGGTAGAGTCTGCAATCTTTGCTTGCGTCACATATAACTGAGATGAAGTCTTCTCTCCTTTCGCCACGATCAAGGAGCCTTTAGTGAGCTTCCATTTGCCATCTCCAAAGTGACTGTGAAAACCTTCGTCGTCGAGCTTCCCAGTGGACATCAAACTCATACGAAGCTCTGGAACATGCTTCACGGCCTTCAAAATCAATGTATTGCCGTTCTCCGTCTGCAAGCGCACGTCGCCAATACCAATGGCTCTAGCAACGCCATCGTCTCCCATAATAACTCGTCCAAAATCACCAGAGGTATACGAGGCAAAGAAATCCCCTCGCGGTGTAGCATGTATCGTAGCACCACTATCGATCACCCAACTAGTCTCATGACTAGTTAGATTAACAGCATCGTCGTCGCGCACAACAAAGAAATCTGCCGTAACTGCGGTTACCTTGTCAATCTTATCAGCATCTGTCGTCTGATGATCTTGACTCTTCGCATTCTTGTTCTCTCTCAGGAACTTTCGACAAACTCTTTTGATGTGCCCCTTCTTGCCACAATAATGACACTCGATGCTAGAATACTTCCCAGACTTGCTCTTACTTCTGTTCGATCGCCTGGGCCTCGACTTTTGCTTCTTCCCCTGTTATCTGTGACTAGGACATCGGCCTGCGTAGAAGAAGAACCTTGCGACTTTCTTCGCATCTCTTCATTGAGCACGCTACTCTTAACCAATTCCATCGAACAGATCCCATTTGGAGCCGAATTAGATAACGACATCCTGAATGTCTCCCATGAGTCTGGCAATGTACCAAGAAGCCACAAACCCTGCACTTCATCGTCGAACTTGATTCCCATTCCAGCTAGCTGATTAATAATCCCTTGGAATATATTCAAGTGCTCAGATATGTTGCTCCCTTCTTGATACTTCAAACTCATCATCTGCTTTATCAGAAAAAGCTTGTTGTTCCCAGTCTTTCGAGCGTATAACTGCTCAAGCTTGCTCCATAAGGTCCTCGCATGTTTCTCGTCGCTTATGTGGTTGAGAACATTATCGTCGACCCACTGTCGAATAAAACCGCAAACCTGACGTTGGATCAACTCTCATTCCTTATCGCTTTTATCTTGCGGTTTCTCCAAGTCGAACACCGGCGAATAATAATCTTTCACGTATAAAAGATCCTCCATCTTTCCTTTCCAGATATGGTAGTTCAAGCCGTTCAACATAACCATCCGACTAGTATTGCCCTCCATAATTTCGAACACACGGCACCACAACGCAACGCTCTGATACCACTTTGTTGGGGTTGTTCGAAATCACGAGCAATATTAACGGCAACCAACCAACGACAAAAGCGAGAATAACACGGCAAATTTTAACGTGGAAAACCCAAAACGGGAAAAACCACGGGATCGCTCTCCCGATCCAAGGAAACGTCCACTATAACGAAGTTCGACCGGTACAACGGACAACACCTCTCGAGAACGTCTCGAGGCAACAACAACCCAAAAGCGCCAAAATACTACGCCGACAAGGCGAGCGTACAAACCATCGAGTTACAAACTCGGAACACCAACACTCCTCGAGCTACAAGCTCGGAAAATACGAAGAGATAGAAAACGGGTTACCACCCAACGTGAGGAATCAATAATCCGACCCGGTAGATATGTAGAGCACGTCGAGGCGACTCTCCTCCCGAAGTTTCGACGAAAACGGGGCAACGGATCGTCCGGATCTGAATTTTCTTCCCACTTTCTTTCTTCTCCTTTTCTCTCTTCTTCTTCTCCCCTCCTTCGCTGTTCGTGTGCGTGAGTTGTGTTATGTTTTTTTATTTTTACATAATACATATATCTACATGAACATGGGCCAACCCAAATATGGGCCGGACCCAATAATTATGTATTTAAACAAAATTATTACAATATAATTTTAAATGCTAAAATAGCCGGCCTCTTATTAAATTTGTCAAGTACCCAACACCATCCGTTAACTAAAAAAAAATTATAGGAAATAAAAACCAAATAGAACTAATTTTAAAGTGTCAATGACAATTTTTTAAATTTTAGATAGGTTAGCGGGTATAGTTGTACTTGAACCAACTTTCCCCAACTTTTCTATCGTGACATCGTCATCGTCTTCATCTTCGTGAAGATTTACTGTCCATAACACAAACAGAACTCAATTCTAATTTATATTACAATCTCGAACTTACTTTGCTAGGAAATCAAAATAGAAAACAAACTATGTTTCTGATAAACTGAAATTCAAAAGAAACAAACTAAAAAGAAAAAGAAAAAAAAATGGGTTGCGGGTGCCCCGCTGAATATAGCAGACCACTACTGTAGCATCCTCTAGCAATGGCGTGGCATTCGCGTTCGATTGTAGAGATTTCCGCACCATACATGGCGTCTAACGCCAGGAATAGCACTACGTTGGAGATGCCCTTAGTGAGAATAGGCGAAACATGTGCAAATTGTGAGCACCTAGAAGGTGTCAACGGAAAAGACATAACATCATATGTCAGATGTGAGATTATTGACATGGCACGAATCAGTGACATCAATGGGTGTCCACGCAAGGTGCTCGCGTATAAAATTCCTGTATATAGGTGTGTTGCAATTTTTGGCTGTGATATACGATGATTAGAAGGACAATAATTATTATTATTATTAATATTACATGACAAACGTAGGCATTCTTTTGTGGGGACAATATACATCAACTATTAGATGAAAAAAGAAAGCCAAGTTGAGGCACGTGGGCTAATAAGCTTCACAATTATCTTATAGCAGCACCGTTCGTTGTTAAGCTCAACCACACAAAATAACGTTTGACACTATCGCATCACAACACTGAAGAAATAAATCTTAATTCAGAAGTGCCTGACAAACTAACTAAACAGATATTACTTGTATCTCGTAGATTGGTCGTACATTGGGTGACAGTCCATTGCTTAAAAAACTAAGAAAAACATAAGGGAAGGAAATAGATGTTGATAGCCAGGCCGTTAGCTCCTTCTCAGGTCATTTTTTAATGATTATAAACTATAATATATTTATATATTCTGCCTTGTCTACTTAAGTCTATATATAAGCTTGATTATGATATGAATGCTCGCAGCTGTCTTTCTTTCTTGGAGTGGTGCCAGTATTCGTTGCCTGGTTATACTCGGAATATCTGCAGTACAAGAAAAACTCGTCATCGTATATATAAGTTGGATTTAATCAATTTGTATATATGATGCTAGTTATGGGTACATATGTTGGTATGGGATATCTGATATAATAATAATGGAAAACACTATTAGGAGTTCGGACCAAATTGCTCTGTTGGAGGATGGAAGTGACAACCTTATTGAATCGTCCCCTTCAGTTTCCGTGGCTTGTAATATTCTCAGGTTTGTGTATGGCTTCAATCCTCAGAGTATTATACCAATAATGTTTTCGCCCTCTCATATATATGAGTACTTATTGACTAGCTCTTAGTTGCAGGTTTCTTATATTGGACAAGTCTTTTTTGCTAGCCAATCGACACACTTTGAGAGCCATGTATGCAATATTCCTACACCTCCTGATATGCTCAGTTCTTTGTAAATCATAGCTTCGTTATAGTGTCTGATGACGCTACCAATCACAGGTCGGAGTTTTGCGCCCTTCTAATCTACTACTTCCTATGCGATCGAACAAATCTTTTGGGCGAGGGAGACAAGGTTTTGCAATTTATATACATTTTTTACATACGTATTTTCGTAGGGTGAATTGCGACAATCGTTTTCCAAGATATGCGTCTATGACTGTTGTGCAATACCAACACAGGCACAGCTCCCAACTTCATAAAAGAAAAAATAGATATTCAGAGTGAAGTGAGATAACAATGATCCAATGAACTTTCACAATTTTATTACATACATCTAATATATGTATGCAGATCAAATACTACAGGGATCTTTTCTTTTTCATATATTTAATCCTCGTCGTAGTAGCGTCTACCACCTCTTTCAAGAAGATTCACAACGATGCGTCGCCAGTTTCTGGGAAGAAAATGATGTATCTTAATAGGCACCAAACTGAGGAATGGAAAGGATGGATGCAGGTAATAAAGTAAACAACTTCCTTTATTAATTAGCCAAAATCTTTCAAATTGACATGATTTTTAACTGTATGATAACGCTCATATAACACAAAGCCATATATATTTGTAATATTTAAGGAATATAAAAGAAACGTGACAAGGGAAGACAAAATTGAAAACCCTAATTTCATACTAAGGATGGGGCATATTATTTGAATCATACTACTAAAAAATTGGTTTTTGCTAGAATTACTTAGTAGTATGTGCGCAAGAACTATATGAACGATTTTCAGTCGCATACTCAAGCGTAACAAGTGCCCACGTAATTCTCATCGTGCGATGCTTTGTGCAGGTCATGTTTCTTATGTTTCATTACTTTGCTGCTGACGAACTCTTAAAGCCCATAAGGGTCTTTATTTCTGCGTACGTATGGATGACTGGATTTGGCAATTTTTCTTATTATTACATTCGCAAAGATTTTAGCCTTGCGCGATTTATCCAGGTACCGTAAGAGTACTAGCGTTCCTTTCTATCACCGGTCATATAGTTCGATTACATGAAATCGAATGCATTTATGATAACACAATGTTTGTGTGCATCGATATTCAGATGATGTGGAGGTTAAACTTTTTGGTATTCTTCTGCTGCGTTGTGATGAACGACAAGTACATGGCATACTACATATGTCCCATGCACACACTTTTCACTTCAATGGTGTTTGCAGCCCTCGCTATCTTCAGCAAGTACAATAACAAGGGAAGCGTTATATTTGTTAAGATTCTTGCTTGTTTCTTGGTGGTCGTACTGATTTGGGAAATCCCTGGCGTTTTCGAAGTTCTCTCAAGACCTTTCATGTTCCTTCTCGGTATATTTTAGCCCTTCGTAGTACGTATCCATTCCCTCTGGAATTTATAACAGTTGTTTGTGTTTATGCACATCTATGTTATTAGGACTTACATATATTGACCACGAAGCAAATAAGATGGTCGAACCATTATATGAGTGGCACTTCCGCACAAGCCTTGATAGATACATATGGATTATTGGGATGATCTACGCATATTATCATCCAACCGTAAGGCTACTCTTAACTTCCCTTCAATTTTAGCACCGTTTGGCTTGTTGAAAAAATGATGATTTGATTGATCATAATAGGTGGAAAGCTGGATGGAGAAGGTGGAAGAAAGTGAAGTGAAGTTTAGGATACTGATAAAATCAGTGGTTGTGATCATCTCCTTGACGGTACATAACTTTGATCTGAGTGATATAAGTAATGACGACTATGCTTCAAATTTCGTAACAAGCGTCCATTAATTAAAAAAACATTCAGGTTGGATATTTGTGGATCGAATTTGTTTACAAGCTTCCGAAGTCGACATTTAACAAATATCATCCGTATACGTCGTGGATTCCAATAACGTATTATATAAATATACATATATCTTTCTTCAAATTAGGGTTTTGTGATACTATTTTGAAATCTCTATCGCCTGAACTTCTTCAGCGTGTACATATGCCTGCGAAACGTCACCCAATGTTTCCGCTGCTACTCATTGACTCTTTTCGCGTAAGTTATATTGACAACTTTCAATCTCATGAACATTTGAAATGCCCACAATTCATTATATGAAAAATCACCCTTGTCGTCGTAGATGGCTCGGGAAAATCACCTTAGAGACATACATCACGCAGTTCAACATATGGTTAAGGTATGAATGCATTGTTTCTGAGAGCTAGATAGATGCATTCTACATTACATATGATTTTCAACGTGTCTCTAATTATACACAACACTTGATTAATATCGCTTGAATGATTCATTAGGCATAGATATCGAGCTGTTGTCAATGACTTTCCAGACAAAGTGCCGCTTTCTCTGATTCCAAATTACCCTTTATTAAACTTCATGCTCACAACTTTCATATTCGTCGCGGTACGTCACCTTCCTTAAGATCTCGATTATTATAATTAATACTTGTTATTGGATTCATGCGTTTTGAATAGCACAAATATATAATTTTAATGCAGGTTTCTTTTAGGGTTTTTCAGCTTACGAATGCTTTGAAATCTACTTTTGTGCCATCCCACGATAATAAACGTCTATGGCAAAACCTCGCTGCTGCTGCGATGTTGGGAACCGTTTTATATGTCGTCGCTTGGCTGCTTTTGTTTATAGTCTAACCTACGGAGTTGTAATAAATTAAGATATGTATCAGCAAGTCGACCCATTATGCAAGCGTAATAGTGATGGTGTGGTCTAATTATGTAAGTTCTATTCATAACATTTGGTAAGCGTTGATGATTATAATGCAATTCATCGCGCCACTAAAGACAACACCTACCCGAAATATACGACAACGTATAGTCGCTGCGAATTCGAATTTCTTTGCTCCAGGAATTAGTATACGGTGGGATGAAAAAATTATTGCCAGGACTAATGTTTTGCGACAAACCCTACATGCTAAGTATATTTTTGGATACCGAATTCACTACAATAAAGATGATGGACTAATAAATGTGAAATTTCTTTCTGAGACTTATTGGACCGGCCCACATAGGAACACCACTTCTTTTCGAACCCCACGGGCCGGCCACAAGGACCTTCCGCTCTGATACAATGTGAAATTTCGTTATTGGGCCTTATTGGACCGGCCCATATAGGACGAGAGTTGGCCCATGTAAGATATGAGCTTCTCGCCTAAAACCAATTGGTGATAGGTGCAGTAGCTCGTCTTCTTATATATGGGACACTAGTGTGAGTTATTCAGGGTTACCTGTTTTAACAATAAGAACAATTGTCTGGTCAACTGCCATAAGACTCACTGAAAGGATAAAATTTCGTGAACGCCCCAACATGTTACATGCAGATTGACAATTTTGACAGCCATTCAAATCTTGGAAAAAGAAGTCAAGTTGAAGGCCGGGTTTCATTGATGACTTACACTAAACTTCATAAGTCTAGAATTAATTCCTAGTACAAGTCAGGGGTGGTAAACAGGTTGGTTTGTGTCACATTTCGGTTCTCAAATATAACACATTAACCCGCCAACCCTTTTAAAATTAAAAAATAACTAAATAATCATAACATATAAACCCAAAGAAGATGAAATATAGAGAAACAAGGCAGTTGTTTTTTTCTAAAAATCAACAATAATTAAAATTCCAAATAATACAAGGCATATAATCAAAGCAGTTTACTTTATTTGTATTAATGACATTTTTAATTATTTATATTATTCTGGTTAACGGGTTGATTTTGGGTTGATTTGGTGTTGAAAATCCGAACCCTAACCTGACCCACTTAATTTCAGTTGCGTTCGGGTTTACCCATTTACTCAAACGGGTCGAAAATGTTAACACAAATCTGCTACTTTCGGGTGCGGTTCGTGTTCGGTTGGCGAGTCGGGTTGGTTTTTAGCACCCTTAAAACAAGTAGAATATAATTATGAAGCATCAGGAAAATCAGAAAAGAAAGGAGTGTGCTGTGGTATAACTCAAAACATTATTCAGCAACAAATCCGTAAGACTGAGAGGTTACAAGACGGTCTTCCTAACAAATTTTGCAAGACTGCGCAACTGATGGAACAAACCTCCATTAACGCTGGAACGGGAGAAGAATTTTTTTTTTTTTTTGGGGGGAAGGGAGAGCGTACAAGAGAGGAAAGATCTACCTATTTGCTGCCATGCTTTTCCCAAGTCATGAATTAAGCTGAAGAATAGCTAAAAAGTATTCATATACTTGAATGCAATCTAGAGTCAGTACAGGGACCAAATTGGAAAAATAGACAACAATAGGGATCTCAAGATTTTCTCACTCGTTTGTCCTTGTGGAGCAAAACCTCTAATAATATCTGAAAAATCAGACCTTTACCTCTGAAGTGAAATATCATGTCTCTTTCACTGTGCTTCACTCCATTAATCTCCAACGAAACAAACAATCCCGCGAGAATCCCAGTTTGCAAATCCATAAAGAAACCCTTTTTTATCTCCCCAAAACCGAGGTTTACCACTAAGCATCCGAGATTCTCTAGTGTCAATGAGAACTTCGAAAATCTGCCCGAATTTTCAGTGCATTCGGATAATAAGCCGAGATGGGAGAATTTTCTGGCGAATGCCGCTAGTTTGTACCCTCTTTACATGAGCGTTGGTGGGGTCATTGCATTCATCAGACCTTCGACGTTTTCTTGGTTTGTGAATATGGGTCCCACTTCGTATAGTTTGACGCTTGGGTT
This sequence comes from Craterostigma plantagineum, assembly GCA_027422505.1. Classification (NCBI taxonomy): domain Eukaryota; kingdom Viridiplantae; phylum Streptophyta; class Magnoliopsida; order Lamiales; family Linderniaceae; genus Craterostigma; species Craterostigma plantagineum. The sequence continues at coordinate 8,500 of JAPQWV010003310.1, forward strand.
TATCATGTTGGCGATGGGCATCACTTTGGAGCTCAAAGATTTGATCAATCTATTCATGCAAAGGCCTCTCTCTGTGAGTTCAAGAATATAAAATCCAATTGAAATGTGGTTTGCTTGCATCTTGTTTTTGTTTTTCTTTGTGGTTTAAATTTGAAGCGATAATACCTATGGTTCTGCTCTATGATTGCGATGTTTAAGCCTTTTTAGTTCTGTCCCTATTTCAAGGGGAGCTCAGCTGCACCTAATATGTGCATCTTTTAGGGATAATTATCTCAGTAGCTTTGTAATTTTCTCTCTAGCATGAGAAGATTGATTATGATTAGATTTATACTAAATCGTTTGTACGAGAAACTGCTCGAGGCTTCACATAATTTGTCCTTACCAGATTCTATTCGGCTGTGCTGCTCAATACACGATTATGCCTGCTTTTGGAACGATCATTAGCAAGTTAATGGGCTTATCGCCTTCTCTCGCGGTAGGATTGATATTGCTCTCTTGTTGCCCTGGCGGGACAGCATCGAATGTGGTCAGAGCGATCCCTGATCTCTTGTTATAGCTTTATTACATCTTTTTTCTAGTCAAATAAGCAAGCACTATTGAGCACACATTCAAGGGAAAGGAAAACGATATAAATCACTACTTTATTCTCACTGAATTCGTTAACTTTGTAATAATTCTTACCACTCTGAAATCAAGGTGACATTAATTGCTCAAGGAGACGTCCCGTTATCCATAGTAATGACGGTGTGCACAACAGTCGGGGCAGTGATCGTTACTCCTCTCTTGTGCAAGATTCTTGCAGGGGCTTATGTCCCCGTAAACGCAATCGACCTATCCATTAGCACATTGCAGGTAAGATAAGAAAAAATTCAACATGGTAACGTTTTCATTTTTTTCATGCATTTGAATTTCTTTGATTGGAATTTAGGTGGTAGTTGCACCAATTCTCCTGGGATCTTACCTTCAGAGAGCATTTCCTGAACCAGTGAAATCAGTGTCTCCTTTCGCGCCGTTGATAGCTGTTCTATCTTCGTCTCTTCTTGCATGCAGGTTACTTTACACGCATATTCTTATGTTACATATTATTCGTCTGATTACTATTTTCTTTTTCCTCGTTCAAATCTTATTATCTTCCTTCTCTTGTCAGCGTATTCTCAGAAAACGTTGTACGCCTGAAGTCTTCAGCCTTGGGAGGAGCATCATCATCTTCATCGTCGTTATTACAATCAGATTCATCTCCGCTTCTTTATGCAAGAGAGCTGATCTCGAGCGAATTCGGCGTTGTCGTTCTCTCCGTTCTGTTGCTTCATTTTGCGGGTTTCTTCGTCGGGTACCATTTTACACACCTTTCGATAATCATTCTATTTCCCAAACAAGAAGTATATTGAATATCCCACCTTCTATTTCCATTTACAGGTACCTTTCTGCAGCTTTCGCTGGATTTAAGGAGCCACAGCGCCGTGCAATATCCATCGAAGTAAGACTTCTCTTGCGCATTAGTCTCTCTTTTAACTCAGTGGAAAAAGCGTCATCTGTTGTCCCACTGTACAACAGAACGCAACAAACAAACCTTAGTGTCATCATATGCTATGTTGAGCTATTCTGTGTTAATCAAATAACTATTAATTGTTTCTCTTATTATATATGATGATGATGATCATAGGTTGGCATGCAAAATTCATCGCTGGGAGTGGTTTTAGCAGCGTCTCACTTCACTTCCCCGATGGTCGCTTTGCCTGCTGCTGTGTCAGCTGTGATTATGAACATAATGGGAAGTAGTTTAGGCTTCTTTTGGAGGTACATTAATCCTTCTTCATAGGATTTAGCCTAGGACACTTTTGTAGTAAGAGAATGGGTTCTCTGTATGAGTACAGATATGGTGATTGCTGGCAATAATTCATCAAAGTAAGAGCATAGGCACTATTTATCGTTGATCTTTGCTCCTTGTTTCAGTTGAGATTCGCGGGGAAAATATTTCTACTTATCTGTTTATTTGAGTTACGGCTCCTCGACGTATGTCAGACCACAAAGCTTCTCATCCTAATTGTCTGCTTAATGAAGATATATATCAATGCAATAATAATCGACTGGAAAATATCAAGGGTTCAAACCTGACAAGGTATTATCATATCATAATTGTAACAAGATCAACGCAGTATCATCAGCAGTGAATACAGAAATTTCCAGCCCACGCTTAAGCTCCATAACATTAATTCCCAGAAACTATTCAATCCATGCCAGTCGAAACATAGAAAAAGGTATAGAGACATTGTAACAACTCTACATCCCAAAAGAATTGGTGTCAAAATGTAATACATGAAAAGGAACACCTCGGGTGAGTCGACAGGCCAGAACTATGCTTACCCTGGCCGAGACTACCAGGTGATAGTAACCTAGGCAGAGAAAGAACATTATTACAAAAGTTAAAAACAAACAGAACTAAAATAGACAAACCAAGGGCTCGTAGTTCGTGACTATATAAGTCCATTCTAGCTTTATTCTTTTACCTAACCAACGAAAATTGATGTCAGCATAATGAAACACCAGCAGAGGCAAGGTTAGCACATGGGCCATGCAATAAAATGTTCGAGCAAGGAGTGTACGCTAAGGATTACTGTGGCTGGCGATGGAGTCATGCCCAGGACTTGGTTCTCTGTTTTTTAGGGAGAGAGTGCTAAGTTGCTGATCAATATCTTTGCTATCGTTACGCCGCTGTGTGGAAGTCTTTTGTGTTTGCTGTGGAGGTTGCTGTTGTTGTAGGTACAAGTTCCGAAGCCTAACTACTTCCCTCTCCAATACTTCATGCTCCACTACATAAACACACAAAAGGGATTGGCATAAGAGAGAGAGTTTCAATTGAAGATTTTCTAGCATCAATCTCCAATTAAATGGAACTAATTGATAATTGAAGTTGCTGCCATATGTGCAATTAATATTGAATATGATCATACAATGCTTGATAATCTGTTCCTGAGACAAGTTCTCCAATCGCTGCTTCAATGCATTGTTTTCCATGTTAAGAATGATATTTTGCTGGTTTAGGAATTCAAGTTCAGCAGAAACGTCGGAGCCTTCTGCCTGCAATTTTTTAGCGCAAGTTAAGATGCATTGAGAACATCCTAGGCGTACATAAGGAGTCATGAAAGTATTTTGTCGGAATATTTTACAAATATTTTCTGTTAAAATATTCACCTGTAGAGCTTGGACATGTCTCTCCAGTTCAGCAATGTATTGAAGCTTCCGAACCCTTGACCGTTGTGCATATCGCCTGCATTAATCCAGAAACTTCATATAACTAGAAAAAAACTATGTCAAGAGAAAACAGACCAAAACAAAAGAACGTGCGGTTCTATAAACACATGTTAAGAGCACTAGATTTGTGTGTATACGTCATGGTCAACTGTTATAGTACTTTAAGAGGACCGAACCATGGACTAGACCAGTTCATCCACTTATCAATATCATCAAACATTTAAAGCTAAGTTTACATACTGTTTTGCACGTCTAGTGTCCGCTTCCGAGTCTGAAGATTTAATATAAGAAACGTCCTTAAACTCGTCAGAATTCTTTGGATCATGATGAAAAGATTTAACTGGTTCATGCTTTTCATTAAACGAGGACGAATTTCTATCAGCATCTTGCAAGGCTCCATCCGACCGCACATTTGGCAAATCCCACATATTGTTGTTGGCTTTACCAGAATAGTAGGGCTCCGAAATCAGAGAATTATTATGCCTTATATCCCCAAATACGTCGATATTTTGAGACCCGGATGAGGGAAATGGAGGCACGTTCTTGAATTCCCCGTCAACTTGAGCCACAAAATTCACTCTCCCGATATTGGATGAACCTCGATATGTAAAGGAATCACTAGTCGAGCGGCGATGGCCTTTATGAACTGGTATTTCTGGCTCATCAAGTAGGTCATCGAGCCAAGAAGGCTGTTCATCCATCAAAAAACTCTCCGACGAAGTACGTTGGTGATTAGAAGCATCTTCCCTGGGCTTCAGATGAGCTCTTGACCCAATCGTTGAACGAGGAATATAGTCGAGAAAGGATGGAGATATGCCTGAAAGTGGAATTTTTGGAGGCAGTAACGGATTTTTTCCATTGTACATCATGCTTCTAGTCCAAATGCTCGACGGCAGTTCCTGAAACACACAATCAAGAGATATGCTGAAGTGAATGTTCGACCAAGATTCATAGGGAAAAATTAAACCTGATTCATCTGTTAAAAGGCAGAAACAGGCAGAACCATAAACATGATTATCTCCGTATAGAAAAAATAGCAATCCATTTTAGTAACACTTGTGAGTAGCTAGCTCTGCGATATTTTTTAGGAGACACGACACAACTAAGATATAAAAACATCACAACACAGGAAGCGAAACCCGGAAATTCAAATGGGCATAGCAAACTATGTCAAACAAAACACTCCTCTGTTCTTCTTCTTCGAATAACCAAAAAAGGGACAGATCATCCAAATTCGATCATCATTCATCTATTTCAAAATGAAAAGGTGTCGACCGATCCAAATTTGCTCCCCGAATTGCACACAAAACGTAAAACGAGATCAAGATGAATACTCAAGGCAGCTGAACCAGCTCACAATTCAAATCACAAACAGGGATTCTATCAGATGCTTATACCTGCGTGGTCAGAAAATCGAGATCTTGGAATTTATCATGCAAATCAGAACTTGGAAATCGCAGTTCGATCAGTAGGGTTTCTTCTTTCCAACCCCCCTTTTGTTTGGTTCCAACATCTAATTTGTCATCCTGTCGTGAAACAACTTAAATTCCTACTATTAATATGCGGATGCCGATTTCTCTCAATATTTTTCCTATTCTTGTACTTAATTGGTAGCTCAAAATTTTGTCCGTTTAGTTACAACTCATTTAATTACTCCCTCTATCCCACCAACTTTATCACATAAGTTGCTGGTCACGTAAATTAAAGTGACATTATTATAATAATATAATACAATGAGATTTGATTTAAATAACTTGCTTAAATTTATTACCTTTTACTAATTATTCCCACCATTTACTTTTTCCTCCAATTACATTTAAAATTGTGTTTAATTTTTTACCGAAAAATGAAAGGTGATAAAATTATCGGAACGTCCGGAATGGGAAACTGTGATAAAATTAGCAGGAGTTAGGGAGAATTACGTTTTTTCAAACGATTGTTTGATAGCTTGTCACGATTTAGCAGTGCTAAACGGTCCACACAGTCCTCTGGTCACATCAATTGCCAATAGGAAAAAATACCTCCTAAGACACTCTTAAAAAGGAGACTAAACTTTCATACTCCAGACATGAATGTTTATTTATAGTTATACTGGGTGATGATGTTTTATTTGATTTCGCTCGACGTACATAAAGTGTGTTAGATTGATTCCCTCGAACCTACGAAACAAAATATATATCAGATTTTAAACTAAGAAAGAATAATTCATATAACGTAAAATTATCTCAGTCGGGATTGAAGAATGATAAGAAAATGGATATAACGAGTTTGGCTCGAAATTGGTGTAGAAGGGTTTTTAAATTTCTCCGCAATCTACGACGGCATTTGTCATTTCAAGGTTAGGGGAATTGACTGGATTTAGTGGAATTGTAAGGATTAAATACCTTGGGTTGGCCAGACCCTTCAGATAATTTATCTTGCAAATATTGAATTATTGTAACGGACATCAGGCTTTACAGGGAAGTGGTTTGGAAGCGAAGTAAATGCAGCCTAACAACTATCCGAAATATTTCTTTTTTTTTCTTCAATAAAAGAACAATCTTTACAAATAGTTTAAAACTATTATACATATGATTAATTGCTTAAGATATTAGATGAATAAGCAAGAAAGATCAGATAACTATCGTACAACACTTGATCCACATCAGAAGCAGCTAAAACATTATTATTACAGCACCACACCACCAACCTAAAGATCGCTATTCCAATCAATCAACAGCATATCCATCATCACATAATAAATATATGCACAGCTACAGAAGAAGCTTATAATTTGGAGGTTAAAACAAGCACTACATCTTATTTACCTAAACACATCACAACACAACACAATCTAAATAAAATCAATTTTATTCACTCAATTAATTTTAAATCAAATTTTCATACCACGGGCCGTGGACGATCCCCGAAACCTTAGCCGCCACCGCCAAGACGGACCCAATCTCCATAACCCGGTCGACAAGCAACACTGCGCCCACCTTCTGCAACGACGTTTCAGCCAAGGCCCTCCCTTGCTGACCCGTCCCGCCCAAGACAGCTCCTCTTAAAGCCAAATACACGGCCCTCGACACTCGGGCAAAGACAGCATCTTCTTCTTGCAGGCTTTTGTTCAACATTCTTGCCATGATCTCCTTGATTGGCTCGAGTCTACTAACATCTTCTACGTCAATTGAGGAGACGAGCGATTCAATGATTTCCTTGATTCCAGCGTCTTCGAATGTGTCCAAACATTCGGAGAGACGCTTGAAGCTGTTTGCGATGATGCTATCGAGGTGGGCTTGGCTGCTCGCTATCTGCTGGCTTAAGAGGGTCTGTCTCAGGACTAACAAGCTGTGTTTTTATTTTCTATAGATTGTGAGTCATTTCATTTTCATAACGTAACCTTTAAAGAGTTTGAAGATCGATAAAATAGTGTTTATTGTATTTACCTTGTTGCTTCCACGATGATCTTCTGATGTTCAGATTGCACTCTTCGGAGCCTAAAGTGGTTGAGTTTCATCGTCTCGGGTAATTCTCCTTCTGTTAGGCCAACTATTTTGCATACAGACTTCAACAAGCCTAACCTCACCAGCAGATCAATCCATTCGCCTTTGCACTCTGAATGAGGATCAATTGCCTCTGTAGGAGAACGATGTGTTAAACTTCGTTTACGGTATTAATAAACAAATACTGAGCTAAAATGGAATACTACTAACCGATAGAGCTAGTTGCTACGAAGAGGGAGGACGGATCAGCTTGGTTACCACTCAATTTACTAAAAGAACCTCCGCCACTTCGTAGAGCAGTGGAAGGAATATTGGGTCTCGTCATCAATTCCGAAAGCAAAATTTGGTGCTCATTCCACTCCTCGGCTTTGCCTGTTTGTGCTGATGATAGCCACTGGGCGGATATCGGTAAAGAGCTTCGAGCGTCAGATGGATGACCATAACGGTCCAAAAAAGCCTTTCTGAGAAAATCAAAGGCAGCTGGGCCTTTCAGGTATGGTTCAAGAAGTCTGATTCTTGCTTTGCTGACTTCTCGCTTAAGATCCTGAAAAAAAGGAAAGCAAGTTTACAAATATTTATCTTTAAGAGAACCCGTGCTTTACCTATAAAAACAAGTACAGTGCTTCCTAGAGCAAATAAATTGACCAATATAATAAAATAACTTTTATGCTAATATGACAAGTAACTCCATTACAGAAAGGATGCAACACAGGGTAAAGAACCAGACCTGTATCTGTTCTAGGAGAAAGCGCAAGCCCTCAATTAATGCAATAACTTGTGACCTCTGAGAGCTACTATGAGCTTTTTCTGCCAGATCTCTCATAAATGTCTGGTGCTTTTTCTTCAGTTCATCCTCATATGCTGGAGCGGAAAGTTTTCGCAAATTGAATAGTGCATATTCAAGGATCTTTCCAAGGTAATCCATATCTAATTTCCCCGAGTTCAATACCTATGAATAAGGATAAAGCCACAAGGATTTAATCTCTTTTATGGCAAATGACATTGGACTTCAAAAATGCTAACATAATGAAAAATCAGAGCCATATGACAATTTAACTTACAAATACCTTCGAAAGTATTTCCACATCAATGGTGTCTGTGATTTCTTGTCTCCAGCTTAGAGGAGACATTGCACATATTCCGTCCCTCACTTCCCTCACTAATTCAACAACACGACTATAGTCAGGTTCATACTGTCTGACCGAGTTCATGATGTCATCCCAAAAAGCCTTTTCCATTGTCTCTTTAATCTTTGCCTAATCATCGACATAACAAGTTCAAGTTTGTAAAACGAAGAGGAATGATACGTGATAAATAATATGATATGGTTGTACTACACTGACCGTGATGTCATTCTGTTGGCTGCCATTTGGACCTTGTGCATCTTCAAAATGAAGTTGCTCTCCGTGAACATATTCATTGACAAACCTCACATTCTCCATGTGCAAAGTCTCCCTAGAAGATTGTGGAAGCTTCTTCGTCGATGTGGAGGAGCTAGCATCCTTTGATAAATCATCATTAAATAAGGACCGTACCACTGAGCTTTGTTTCAGGGAACCCACAGGCTCACTAGCTGTATCGGAAGTCGCTAGATTTGGGGAGAACATCATAGGCGATGGAGTAACTGGATACCCGTTCTCCCGTGCCGCAATAAAGAACTTCGTTCTCGTGTCAGAAAGGGCATTTTCCATACGCTCAATACCAGCATCTCCATTGAGGTGTAAGACTTTCTCTCGTAAAAGCTTCTGATCTTCCAACACCTGCTTAGGGAGTAGTCCAACAATTAGTCAAAACAACAGTGGAGATAATTTAACAGGTGTCGTGGAACATGCACTACTTGATGAACCAAGCAAAATGAATGTCAAATCGGTTACATTGGCTTCAATAACTTCCATCAAGGCCGAAATATAAATCATAACGATAGATTACCCGATGCTAGCATACACATCCATGTGACAAAATTAATAATATAAAGTAGCTCCATAGACTTTTGTATGTTAATGAGACAAGGGAACATCCAAATCCAGCATCCGTCACGCGAAGTCTGAGGCCAGTGCACATACTTCCCACATTCAGCAAGTATAAAAATTTCTAAGTATGTTATTAAGACAAAGAATGAACCTGTTTCTGAATAGCTTTCATATCATCTGACAGAGGGCCTCTATCTTCTTCAGATATCATCTTGCATGTCTGGAGCATTGACAATTCAAGTCGACAAGCTGCCATCACTAGGTCTTCCTCAAGTGACTTTGCATCCTTAGTTTTCCAAACCACAAAGCTGTTCAAGAAGGAGCACCAGGCCAGATCAAATGTTGCAAGCTGAGACCGAAAGGTTCGTATGGCCACTGATTGCTGACCAGATAGATCATTTGAGATCTTCTGGGGGCCTTCTACTAGTACTTTAACAAGTAAATCCAACTCCTTCACAAATTTCTCAGCAGATTTGACCAGAGCAGCTTCACGCTCGCCTTGACCGCTGATAACAGCATCTGGGTGCCCCAGTATCATGAATGCACATAAAACAATTCTCACTTGGTATCTTGATAGCAGCAAAGACGATTTGACAGCTCGCCTGCTGCATGGTGACTTTTTGTCACTTCGATGTGCAGCTTTCCTCGGTGAATTCTTTCTAGGGGACACTACTCGCTTGAGGAGGTGATCAATGTCATCTGAACCAGAAGGAGTAGTGGTATGTCTAGCATCTCTAGATATTCTATGGCGAACTTCAAGCCTATCTAGAAAAGCTTTAGTTGTGCGAAGCGTGGAAGCTGACTGAATGAGAATTGCGAGCTGCTCAAAAGGCAATGACTTCACAGAATTTTCATTTATATTCAAGTCATTATATGCGTTTGCAAGATAAGCAGTGGTCTTTTTCAGGTATTTAAACTTTCTCCAGCAGCTGAAATATTGAGGACATTAGATAGATGTCAAAAGTTTGGACACATGATAACAGGTCAAAGTTGAAAAGAACGTTTATGTAACAGCGGGGAGGCAGTACCTGAATAGTTTTCTGGAGAGAATGTCCGCACGATCATGCAAGATATCCCAAGCCCAACTACCATAAGCGACATTATTCAGCTCTACTCTTCGCTCCAAATATTCAGCTCTTTTTCTCCTTGCCTATCCAAAACAAAGTAAACCGTTAGGTCCATGAAAAATCAACTGGTCACTCATTGTAACTTGACGGCGAAGATCATTTACCCTTTGAAGTCTGTCCTCTAGTCTGATCTTCATTTCCCTTCTCTTAGTCTCTTGCTCATTAGAAACAGAATTGGCAACTTTTTGCACTTTAAGAAACCTAGCCCGTGCCCGCCTCTTCTCTTCCTCCAACAGTCCAAGTCTCTTTTTCTCCGCATTTGCACGTTTCTGATGTATTGCAGCACGCACCCGTTCTTTGTGCCTACTGTCACGAGACATCCGTCGCATTAAGGACTGAGATGTCCTCTCATTAAGTGCTGCCCTCCGTTGCCGATAAGCCCGAAGAATGCGCAATCTATTGGCCTCCGCTTGCTGGACCCTCCTCTCCATTTTTGATCCGAGCTCAGCTCGTCTCTGCCTAAGATGCAGTTCTCTATTCGTCTTGGCGGCCATTCGCAGTTCATGAAGCTTAGCCAAACGCATTTGAGCGTTTGCCAGAATGCTTAACCTATGATATCAAGTCATAACGTCAAAGCGCAACACAATTTTCTTCAACGTTTTCCGTAAACAATAAAGTTCACCTTTTCTCTTGAGCAGCTAGAAGCTTAGCTTCGAGGCGCTGTGCAGAATCATCGTCGTTGGATGATGACCGTGAAGGACTTCTTGGCTTTGGCCTAGCCTTCTTTGATAAATGGTCATAGAATTTCTGTCCAGACAACAATCATTGTACCAAGAATCTTAGAAGCTAAATTAAGGCCGGATTTTCAAATAGAAAAAAAAAAAATGTGTGTATACTTGCCAAAAGTTAGAAGCGTCACTATTAGAAGAACATACTTGCCATTTACCCAACGTCCCTAACACCAACGTAACAAAAAAAGGGACTCCCAAACCGCAAAGAGCATCAATTAACTTCAAAATATTACATAAATTCTCCAAATAAAAACTCACAATCCAATTCCACGAAAGTTCTGGAAAAACAACACAAGAATAAGACAACAAAAGCAAGTAATAAACACCTGGCGCCGAAGATAAGCGCCACGAAGCTTAGCTTCAATCTCTTCAACAGTCGACGGAGACGGAGCTTTTGGTTCCGAGAGCCTCTTCTTAAGCCACGTAGGAACAGTCGGGGGCGAACACGACAGAACGCCGTCGTTAGCCGGGAATTCCATAGCTACACTTCTCTCAGGTGAATCCATCAATCAGAGCTCTCAGAAATCCACAGGCGAATCGGTAATACCAATTAAAAAAACAGATCAAAGATCGGTGACGGAGAATCCACTCACGCGTGCCCACGTATAATCAATTTACAGAACCCCGCTGGCGTATGAACTTATAGAGAGAGAAAGCACGCGATGGTTTTAGAGAGAGAGAGAGGGAAATGATGAAGGTTCAAGAAAAGTAGCGACGATCGGTATAAAAAAAAAGTGCCGTTTATAACAAATTTGTGTGGTAGGAACGCCACGTCATCAAACGTGAGAAAATGTAAGTTTTTTCTAAAAAATATTTTAAAATATAATAAAAAAGAAATCTGAAGAAAGAAACGATAAAAATACTCGCGTATTAGTCAGAAGAATAATATAACCACGTGTTTGCGAAGGCGTTACTTTCAAATTTCAACCATGTAATAAGGTTTTTTGTCATGTGGTAGGTAACGGACCTTTCAAATAAAGTCCATGGACATTACCAAGTGTCATTAATGAATTTACAGAAATCATTTTCGTACGCACTATTATACAACGGATGGAAAACGAATACAATATTATATTGTGTATGTTGTGTAACACAAAGTTCCGACATATTGAATTGTTGAGTTTTATTGTGGAAATATTTTGAGTTTGGCCCAATATTTTGACCGAGTATTGCTTGACTAATGTACTTTTTATGTCTTCTTGAAAAAATAGCGTCTTCTGGTCTTTTCTTTCATAGGGAAGGGGGAAAGAACCCAGCAGACCCGGGTTAATATCATACTTATAGGCCAAGCAAGTGGTTGCAACGAACAACTGAAGCCACTCTTCGCTAATGTATCAGCCGGTTTATTAGCTTCCCGGAAAATATGAGAGATGTGAATTTGCCAAGGAAGCTATAGCATATCACGGATGCGAGAAATAATATCGAAATCTCAATGAGAAAATGATGATTCTTGGATACAAGTTAAAGCATCCCGACAATCAGATTCGAGGGCAACCTTTGGTAAGCGAATCTCCCAAGTAACTTTAAGACCGAAGAGCATAGCCTCCTGGAGTTCAGCTCTAAGAGCTGAGCAAGAGTCGATCCTCCCTCTAAAACCACGAAGCCATCCCCCAATACTAGCAGTACAACCAGCATAAAACGTCTATTGAATAGCAACGTCACATTAATTTTGTAGGAGGTTTAGTCCATCCAGCATGATGTAAGGTGGATATTGATTCAGGATCAAGATTCTGAATTGACCATGCTTCAAAATTTGGAGTCAGCCTCACTACTTTGTTACGCCATTGCCAGATTAGACTATTCCGTAAAAACAGTGGTCCAATGGGCAATCCAATCAAAGCTGTTGATGTCGTAAGAGAGATTCCAATCAACCCAATATTTAACTCCTAGGGAAAAGAAAGTAGCGTGATGATGTGGAGCGACAAAGCTACGCCAAATCTTGGCCGCCCATGTACCAATCATGAATCGCATGAATGTTGCATTCCTCGACATGCACACAAATAGCTCATGTAGCATCTGAAGTAATGCCTCGATGATGCAAGTTGATCTTAGAATAATTCTGTTGTGACGCAAAAGCCATATCAAGAATTTACTTCGATATGTTGCTCGGCATCTTGCAAATAATCATGAAGCAACAGACTGTAAGTGCTTTTACATGTAGAGGCCAGTCATTGTGTGCCACTAAATGGGTGTATCTTCGATTGTATTGAAATCATTTAACTTAATGGTTTCCAGGTCATGTTTAATATCAATGGGAAGGTGCGAGAGTTCAGCCCAGTTCCAACCATGAAGTGGGTTCCAATAGCTAACCACCGAGCGATTGATATCCTCTTCAGAAATAAGACGAGTAAGCCGTTGAAAGAAATCAGAACTACCCAACCCAACAAATGATCTGTCAACAACGTAACTGTAGCACCGTTGTCAAACTTCCAGGAAATTCCTCTTTCAAGTATAGAAAAGGCAGACTTGATACTACGCCAAGTATGAGGAGTTCTATTTCGGGCACTAGCTCTTACGCCAAGAATGTATTTATGTCTAATTACTTGAACCCAAAGCTTCGAATCATCATGATCAGCTGCCATCCCAATTTTTGCAAGAAAGCCATATTAGAATCCCGGTTTCTCCGCATACCTAACCGACCGTTAAGCTTTGGTTACAGATTTGGTCCCAAGAAATATTGTCAATCCGTCTGGCCTCATCAGGACCTCCCCAAAGAAATATTCTATTAGCCTTGTCCACTTCATCGCATATACTAACGGGGATTTTGAAGTCTTCATATAATAAAAGGGAATAGTCAAAGTAACTGCTTTAACCAAAGTAGAAAAGCGACTAGCCAAGGAGAGGTGCTTCATTTTCCAAGCTTTGAGAGTATTTTTAACTTGGTTGACAATGAAATGATAATCATTCTTAACAACACGATAGTGGTGAATCGGTGTTCCCTAATGGTGACCAAGTCCTTCAGCGCTTCGAGAAATATTTCGTGCAAGCTGACCAGGTACGTTAGGAATACATGTGAGATTTGGAAATATTCACCGATTGGCCAGACATATAGCAGTAATTTTTAAAAATATTTCGAATGACATGAACTTGAGAGGTAGACGCCTAGCCTAAAAGAATCAGATCATCGGCGAACATTAGGTGGAAAACTCGAGGGCCAGTACAGATGTTGGGGACGGACTTCTATATTCCTTCTCCAACAGCTTCGTTAATGAGAGCCCCTAGTTTCTCAATACAAAAAACAAAACAGATAAGAGGGTTCCATGTCTTAGACCTCTTTTCGGATTGAACGACTCAGTTATCTCGCCATTCCAAAGAAGAGAGAGCCTGGCTTAGGAGGTACAATCCAAGATAAGGTTAATCGAAGACAAGAAAAAAGTTCATTTCACTCAAAACATTTTTTAAAATTACCGATCAATCTTGTTGAATGCTTTTTCAAATCTATTTTAGCAATGAAGTAACCTTTCTAGAATTTATAGTTTTGATTTTTGCCGTGTTTTTTAATTACTTACTGCACTATTATAGCTTTGGGTACTGTACTTCCTCCATCACTCACCTTCCCTAAATGAGGAAACAGTCGAACACCTTGGTTTCAGTCCCAGAACTGAGAAAAAAAAGGTAAGAAGAAAAAATCCAATTTTCTCCAATAAATTTTGTGGGGGAAAAAGTATCATCAATAATGCTTCAAATGCAATCTGTTGCACAAAGTAACCGTTCATATAGGACAAACTAAATACTAAAATTACAATTCTACATTTGAATCTTAAATTCCAAATAAATGAAATCCTTATCACTGTTGATCTCCTAGTTCACTGCTTGTTAAGATTATAATCTGGCATTTGTCTTGCATGGATAATTCAAGCTCTTCTAGCCACTATATATAAGAGGCTTTGTCCTCCCATCATCAATTGGTTTTAGGAATAACCCTTCGATTTCTAATATGGCATCAGAGCGAGCTTCCGTACACCGTCATCCGATTCATATGTCAACGTGTTAGTCAAATCATGCCACACGTGAGTGTGCGTGTTGAGATTTCTAATTGGGCTTTGTCCCACATCTGATATTTTAAGCTCTTGAATCCACTATATAAGAGGTATTCTCCTCCTATCACAAATTGTAGGTAGGGAAAGGCTCAATCGATTTTAGGAAGGAGAGGCAAATGGGATCCAGCAAATCAACAAAGACAATAAATAACCCAACAAACTAATCTAAATTCTTCAAAACCAAACGTTTCCCACGTCATTTGAAGGGTGTCTTAACCTTTAAACAACTTATTTCAATACAACTTGCAATAATAATTGGGCTACCTACCTCTTTACTTGCAATGGAGCTGCTCTTAATCTTCTATTACTTTTTTTATCCAATATTTGGAAGTAAGGATCACGATTACCTAATGCATCAAAAGTAAGATTCGAATTTAATGTTTGTAGGATCAACCCTACCAAATTAATTTATTTTTTCTAAGATAAATGGAGGAGTTCCCTCTAGCTCGTGTAGCGAAAGCTACGTTTATTCAAATCTAGCATTATATAACAATATCTACAGATATATCTCTATATTATTAAGAGATGATATTAGCTGTCCATATTTATCGCCTCTTACAATAAATTAATATATTTCACATAGTGAATAATATACTAGTGAAAAATAATCGATGAGAAAAGCCAGCTTATGATAATGATATAAAAGAGCCAAGAGAGAGAGACCCCACCACCACCGCCTAACCCGACAACGCAGCAGCCACCGTCTCTCTCTCTCTCTCTCTCTCTCTGCGTTGAGTGAGTGAGGAACGATCAGTCCATAAAAGACTCCGACGATTCAACGGTGGACCCATCCCGCCGCCATGAGCAGCAGCAGAAGCCAACCTTACCCATCGCCGTCGGCCTCACTCCGGGGATGCCTCTGCTGCCTATTCCTCCTCTTCTCCTTCCTAATCCTCGCCGCCCTCGCCGTGGCGCTCGTCGTCTTCCTCTTCCTCAAACCACACAAGCCCACATTCGACCTACAGCAGGTAACCGTCACCTACGTCGCCCTTAATCCCAACCCTAGCGGCGGCGGCGGCGCCACCACGCTCTCACTCAACATACGCCTCACCTTCACATCGGAGAACGACAACAAGGTGGGGATCGAGTACGGCGAGTCGAGATTCACCGTCATGTACCGAGGGATACCGCTGGGCCGCGGCGTGGTCCCCGCCTTCTACCAGCCGGAGCACAGCGTGAGGACGGTGGAGACGACGGTGGTGGTCGATAGGGTCAGCCTTATGCAGGCCGATGCGGCTGAGATAGTCGGAGATGCTCAGACGTACGATCGAGTCGATTTGAGGGTCGTCGGAGACGTCGGCGCGAAGGTTCGAATAATGGGGATTAATTCGCCGGGGATTGAGGTTACTTAATTTCTGCCATTATTTTACAATTCTGCCATTTATTTTATTTTTCTTTTTCGTGTTCAGTGAAAATGGAAAATATAGCGTTTCTATTTCTTTGTCGGCTTGACTTTTCTCCTTGGGTTGGGTTCTGCTGCTGCTATCTAAAATGCGCATGCGCATCTAATCTATGTTCCAATTGAACTAAAGAAATTATTTTTTTCTTCATAATTAATTAATTGGGGTGATAATTAAATAGTTTGATTAAAATGAAAAATTGACCCGACCCATGCTCGTATGAAAAACGCAGGTACAGGTGGACTGTGCCATAGCAATCAGCCCAAGGAAGCAGGCAGTGATTTACAAGCAATGTGGTTTTGATGGCCTTAGTGTATGATAATAGACATACTTGTATACTTTTTGACATCTACTTACTAATTAACAAAAACGCACATCTCCAACCAACAGCAGAATATTGCAGATAATCAGCATTTTAGCTTACTACTAAGGCCTAAGGCCAATGCCAAAATGGAACCTACCATTGCTCTGATCATTGAAAGCGTATTCGAGTCTCAACGGCCCTAAAGGAGAATCGACACGAATGCCAATCCCAACACCATATCCACTTCCCGGCTTATTTCTTGCCCCCGCTGGGTCGCCTGATACCCATTCATTCGAACAAAAGTCGAATAATAATATAACCATAATGATTCGCGACGAAAGAAAAAAAAATTAACGATGATTTAGGGGGATGAAAAATATAAACCTGGAACACTTGAGCCCGATCCAAAATCGGTTCCATAATCTCCGAATATGACACCTTCTACTGGCCCCCTCTGAAAAAAAAATCAAAAACCAATTAAGGTTGGTGTTAAATTTGAATATCAGCCACCAAATAAATTATATTGAGAATCAAGAAACCAAAAGGAATGATTAGGCGCATTGACTTGATGATCAAGCAAAAAGATGCTATGCTGTACCGGCCAATTTTACTTACTAAGGGGAACGACAGTTCTGAACTTCCAACTGCATAGGAACGACCCGATGCAACATAACCTTCTTCGTATCCTCTCACGCTGTTAGTTCCACCTACTGGGAATGCCTCGTGTGGAGGGAATTTACCCACAACATGACCGCCAGATGAGCTGTTTCAGATGAATTAATATACGACAACAAAAAAACTTTTTATTGCATTTTAAGGATGATATCCGGAGAAAAAACAAATGTCTTACCAAAAAAGAAGGCTGACAGGACCAATCACAAACCCCTGCCTTGCACGAGCGTTAACTCTGTTGAAAGCTAGCCATTCTGGGCTTACAGGGATGCCCTGATCCATGTTGAACACAAACTGCAACCACAAGAAGTTTGATGTCAATTACTAAATTTAGATTTAGCAATTAAAGGCGAGAAATTTTCAGTAAGTCGTTAAGACAACGGACCATTGAAGAACCTGGGTCGCTGGTGTTAGTATAAACTGTCTCCAGTTTAGCAAGCAACATGTCATCAACTGTGTTGCCACTGTTGAGAACATTAAACTGATTAACGGATAGGACTAACATGATTAGTGCGTGTTTTGATCGAGATTTTGAACTACACATGCCTCGCAGTAAGAGGACTACCAAAGAAATCCCTTATAATAGGATTTCCCCTTTCATCCTGAGCACCAGCTCTCTGAAACAGAATTATAAGCAACTATGATTAGTTCTTCAATTATGGTTGCAGGAAACGTGAACACGAATATATATTGACTTTCATCTATCACAATGTGTTGCTGCTGCCTGCTTATAATCTAATCTTTCATAAAAAATTAACATACAACAATTGCAAAAAATTATTCAGACTCCCATGTTGGAATATTACGATTACCTTGAACTGGAGCTAGGGAAAGCACTTGAACGTAAAAATATTTATCATGAAAATACCTGAAACATAAGTCCTGCAGTTCCATTCCATTTCGGCGTAAATGGCCTACTGTATTCTATTCCAGCAGTCATACGTCCGATAGTAAGACCACTGTTATTTGGTTGGTTTCCATGAACCAATGTTCCTGGGGTTCTTGAATTCTGATAATAGATGTGGAATAAGAATTGATCATAAAAAAAGGAATATTACAGTCACTGATTAGAATACATCAACCACCTGAATCATGATTGTTCTTGATGTCCTCTTATCATCTCCTTCGATCCAAGGAACAGTGTAATTCAACCTAAATATTGAATCAATCTGACCCCTCTCCCATGAGAGATTTAACTTTTGGTTTCGTCCAAAGAGGTTCTTATGATAAATAGCGATACTGCAAGGAATAATTGGCGAATCCTGATTGAGTGCTGTGAAACCAATAATCTTACACAGGTTTGAACAAATAACTATCACAAAAAAGTTAAAATGTTAAAGACGATATTTATTTATTGCTTAAACAAAGTAACCACACAAGAGCAGTTGGACTTGAATACTTCTAAAAAAATTTATTGTAGAATAGAATATGGCAAATTCGACAGGCACGTACCTTCCTATCAAACCAGCAAGAGGTCCACCTGTAATTCTGAAAGAAAAAAAACATCTCCAAAACCACCAGCGAGCAAAAATGAGCAAAAAATAAAATGCACACAAATAAAAATCAGTAAGAAATAGGGCAGAAAAATTACATACCCAGTCGATAATCCACCACCACCAGAAATTCCTGCTCCGCTTTTACGCTCAACGACATTCAGCGTAAGATCAACCTTTCCAGTATCTGAGATGTCACATCCACTTAAAAAGGCACAAAATTATGAAGAGACGCCGAGTAAACAAAAATTAAAGATATTTACCCCCCGCTGGCTGTGGAATAATACTAGCATCATCCATCACACCCATAGCTAAGACAGTATCAATATCTCTTTTCCCTTGAATCATACTATAGACCTACATAAGAGAAATTTCATTATCGAGTTCATTTATGTAAGACAGATAGCATGACCAGATTCATAATGTAAAAGTGACAGGATAACCCTCAAAAGATTTTGTAACCTTTGAGAAACCTAGTAAAGTTCTAACTCTAAGATAGACGTGAATTCTGAATATCAAAATTCCAAGCTCTGACAGCTATTCGATCTAGAAGGATCTTGTAATACTAGAGTGACGAGGACAATCAAATCTCAGTAGGCAACTCTGTTTTGGACTACTATTAAAAAAATAGCCATAAATATCGTGCAGTAAGAACACCAAAGTAAAAGCATATAAACACATGGAAAAAAGCAGAAATACCTGTCCCTTCTTCGTTGTAAGCTGTCTGAGTATAGTTTCGGGCCTTGTCTTCCCCACAGCTGGTTCACCACTGAAAATGATTATGGTCAAATTCACAACGTCCTACAAAATCTTAGGCATCACAGATCTTAAAATTTCCACAAAACAGTTACTCACGTCTTATCAAGGAAACGAACATTTATATTGTTAACCTCTGCTTCGGAGACCTGCAATTTGATAATACCCCCAGAAAGGATATCCACACCAGAAACCTGTCACCAAAAACAAATGCCCGGATTGTGAGAATATTGATCCAAGTGAACCATTAAACAAGCCCACACACATGAACGTTCAGAATACCACAGTTCCAAGATAGATGCCTTTCAAAACTAACCATGCCAAAAAGACCCCTCTCCATGTACCAACTGTTGATTGAATTTATAACTTCATCCAAACGCCTGATGTTTACAATTTTTCCTGAATAACTTAGCGCAACAATCAAAAGAGGACAGTCCAACATCAGAAAACCTCAAACCTCGAAGCACCAGAAAATATCAAATCTCCAAGCATAGGTTATATCCAATAAACATAAAAAAAAAAAAAAAAAGACATACCGTGTGCACCACGGAAAGAATCCTCCAAAAACTTGGATGGAAGGACATTGGCCCCTTCACAAACCAATCCCTGAAACTCTTGATTTGGTTCTACCTTGTGACAAAAGATATAGAAAAGTCAAAGATGGTGCAAGTATATGAGGCATGCGTTTCTATAGGAGTTCACACACACCATTCTGAGCCACACAACAGTGAAGTCAGGGAAACTTTTTATAACTGAAACGAAACTACATGCTCATCCCCCTAAGTTGGTCTGATCAATGATGGATAAAAAGTTGAACGAAACTAAAAGTAAACATCTTACCAATGCTTTGTCTCTGATAAACTTTGAAATCAAATTCCATTCGGTCAAATAGCTACGAAATTTGAGCTACGGGTGCTCAAACAATTTAACTCGTTTGGGCTCGAATTCGTCAAGAATTCAGCAGAGTAAACCAACCCTCCAGTCAGACAGGTCATGGAACAAAAAGAAATAGACAAGATACAACACCATCCAGCTTCACTATTCTCACAACTACATAACCCAATACATTATAGATAACCATCTATACCTGAAATATCAATCGAATGCCATCACGAGTATCTACCGCGATAGGCATGCACGACGTGAAGTACCCACTCGCAATAATCCTGTGAACATCGTCCTGCACCTCTTTGACAGTGAGCGCGTTGTTAGCACGCGACGCCTTGAGCGCGTTCAAAGCTTCAGATTCCAAGTCCTTCCTCTCCAGCTCCTCGCCATCTTTATTCCTCACCAGCACTTCGCTTATCAAAACCCTCTCTTCTTCCGAAGCCTTACCGCTACTTCCACTCACACCCTTCAATGACTGATTTAAATTATCGTCGTGCTTGGTGGAGCTGGAATCAGACACGGATAGCGAGGCGGAGGAGAAGAAAATCGACGGCTTCTTCGTAATCCCGGGAAAGCGGTTTCTGATGAAGCGTGAGACGACATTGAACTCAACGTTGAGATTGAAAGGCAGCCTAAGACGTTCGGCGCGGGGTTTGAGGCTGAGAGAAGAGAAGAGCGGTCGGTGGTGGGGCGCAAACTGAGGAACTTTGATCGACGAAGATACGAATCGTACGTCGTCGTTTCGAGGCATTGTAACTTGTAAGCTAGCGTCTCAACCTTTCGCCGGCGGTGACGTTCCAATTAGGGTTTCACCTGAGTTGCTTACACTGATGATGATTGATGACGCGATAATGGTCAGTCACCGTTCTCTGCGGTTTCGGATTCTACGGTGCGCACCAGTAGAATGGGCTAGGAATGTCGGCCCATTAGAACACTTTAGGCCCATTTATTCAATTTCATTTTCGTGTTTCATGGAAAATTACGCTCAAGTCCTTATACAATTTGCCAAGTATACTTAACACCTCGAATGATCATAATTGCAATAGTTCTCCAGGCTTTTCATTTCAATCGAATATCTACTGGGAAATGCAGATTAAAAAGAATAAACAAATCACACACAGCCTAAAAACTTCAAATTAAACAAATAATTATTACTATGATTACATAAATTCCAACTGAGAGATATATTATATATTCAGAAACACACAAACTCTATTACCATCCCAAGTTTGGCTCAGACTTTGTTTTGAGGAATCAGTCTATGCTATGGTTCAGCAGCATTGCCAAGCAACTCAAGGCCCTCTGTTCTGCAATTCATAACCTTCCTAAAAACCTCACGAAGCTGCTGCTCGAGAGGGTCGAGCCCGCCCTTAAAAACCTCACAGACTGAAGAGATCTCTCTTACATTCTCAATCACTTGTCCCTTCAAATCCTCAGACATTGGAAACTCAACAGCTTCGACTAAATCCATGATCTGATTCACGCCCTTCTCCACCATATGTATCTCCTTCAACAAACCACGAGTGTTTCTCCTCTCTCGCTTTTTGTACTCTTCCATGATCTGATTATGGATTGACAGCAATGGCCCACTCCAAGAAAACTGACGAGGGATTGTGAAATGGATCTGAACGCCTCTGTCTTGACAAGGAATAGCAGCAACCAAAGCCCACAGCACAAACATAAGGATGAAGCTCATCGAAAAGAGAACAATGGCTAACCCATTGGTGCACGATATATCGTTCCCACGAGGAGGATATAAGTTGCTGGCCATGGATTGGAGCTGCTTTGATGCTGACCAAGTATGAGAAACGCTCCATGATAGAGACCGTGAGTGGCCTGGCACACGGTGGAGCTGATCTTTGCCTTTGTTACGACCAAAAGATCTATTCCTCTGTGAAAAAACTGAACCTGCATCTTTGTCGTCCTGGCTCATCTCTAGGGCTAAGTCGGTTAGGGCTTTTCTTGCTCGGTTCACTTGGGCTTCTCCAATGGTTCTTTGCTGACTGTTACTTAGAGCACATACTACAATCTCGAGATATCTCTGCCACAAACGAATGGTCTCTATCCCATTTCGAGTGGCGTTGAATATGTCCATTGCCTTAATGGATCGGTCAAAGTACTCGGTTGCGAGCCTATCTGCGGGCGGTTTAGAGAGAAGGGATTTATTGTCTGATAGTATGACTTTGAAGTCTTCTTGACAGCTGAGGAACGCATCTAAGAGCTTGTATATCCATGATATGGAGAGGAGCTGCTCATTGGGATCGGTCTCTGATAGGTCATTGAACCTTGCAAGAATTTGTCTTTCAAACAGATCCAAATTCTGGATATTTGAGTCGTGGCTTGTTTCTGAATGAATCTGATCGCTTCTAATGTTTAACAGAGAACGACGAAATGATGCAAAGGGCACGGGAGTACCGCGGTTATTTGAAGAACGCATTCTTTCAACTGTGACTTGTGAGGGATTCTTGCAAACACCTACAACCAAGTTACAGCAAGGTGATTGAGATACTGGATCAGAAAACAGAAATACAAAACCAGAAATTTGCTATGCCACATGGCAAACCATTGCAACATTACCCAATCGGCCAGTCCTGGACTAAAGCATTACATTCAGGTTACGCCCACAATAGATGACACCCACAGAACTCAGAGTCTACCCCCAAAATAGATTAATATTATTCACAAAAAGAAAGGAAGAAGAATGCTTAAAGCATATCGATCAAACAATCAATCTAAGACCACGGACGATCAACAAACACGAGTCGCAACCGAGATCAACGATCATCTAAAAGGCAGATCGTTCCACATCAATCAATACATACAAATCACGCCTCAAAGTTAAACAAAAAGAAGGGGACTGAAATAAGCCAAAACATGGATACGTAGGATGTATTTACCTTCAGTAGACAGAATTCATCTGTTTTCCATTACAAATTGAGAGGCACAACGCAATTTGCAATCCTTAACGAAGAAATAGAAACCCTAGCGAGGTGTTCCTATAGAGATAAAAAAAGATGAGGACCCATTGAGCAAAAACAGAATTAATTGAGAGAGTGTAACGTCTTATACAATTAATACTCTCTCTGGGAAGAATTGTTATTGAAGAGCAGAAGGGCAACAGCTGTCATTTGGTCCAAAATATTATTTTTCTGATAATTCGTTGACTTGGATGTATGTTTGTCATTTATGAAAATACGTAAATAAATGCTCCCCGTTATGAATTAAGTTAAGCTTATCTTTGGCTTCATTAAAAATTCAAGTATAACGAAAAGGCTAGATAACACAAATACGATATTAAAGAGGATTATAATTGAATAATATAAAAGAAACTAAAGTTGCGGTTTCAACTTTCTGTACGACAAGAACATTGTCTTGCATATAACTGTTAGCTTGGCGTCATCTTTATTTTCGTAGTAATTATGGATTGGCCACCAAAATCCCAAAGCTCGTGATAAATTCCATACATCTTTAATTGTTTGTTGCTTTTAAAGAACAGACTTATAGAAGTGTTCGTGGTTGATGCTCGAAATTCCAACTAAAATGATTTTATGTAGTTATGGATCTCGTATTCTTTGTTCCAATAAAATAAGTCGTATATCCTACAAAACATACATGGAAGTCATCGCCAATTGAATTCCTACAACGTCGAAAGTGAAAGCTCAATATTCTATTCCAAGACAAACAAACTGATACTATTGATCGTGTGTTGCATTATTTTTTTTTTTGGAAATTTTCACTAAAAATGATAAAAAGGTACAGCCGCGTACATGAGCAATATCATGACGCTCCAACCCGCCAACAACCACCAAACACAAAAGAAAGAAAAACAAAGTCAACCAAGCAATACACCACAAGCGGCATATGCTCCCAACTCAAAAGCGAATGAAGAGGCACCAAAGAAAAATTCCAAGCATTCAAGATCATATAAAATCAAGAAACAATGTCATCGCCCGGCAGATCTTGAAGGACAGCAAAGGGATTGTTAGACTTCACCATATGGGAGTCATTGCTCGCAAGTCGACTTTGCATTAACTTCCCTGCGCTCGAGGCCTCAATATCTTCAAAATTCCTTTGATCCATACCCTCACCAGTCCCCTCCTTATCAATCTTACCTTGCACCTCATGCACTCGAGAAGACGAAGGGTCAGCACAAATCAGACTTGAAGATGGTGGTAGACTGTGCGACACATTTGCGACACGCACATCACGAGTAGCCGTATCGAGAGCTATCGCCTTGCCTTTCGCCACCACTCGCGTCCAAGATCGTTTATCCCTCACAATTTGCCTTGAAGTGGCCTTAGAGATAGTCCGAGATAATGGGTGTGTCCGAGATATTACTGTGGGTGGGGCAGGCTGCTCCTTCGGCTTGATTTTGGTGGGGCATACTGAATCATTATGTCCAATGCCAGAACATATAGAACACCAAGAAGGCCGCCACTCATATTCCACCTTAATATTAATAACATCCACTTGATCTCTATTCTTCACAGGAAGTCGGAGATTAAAATTGTCAATATATGGTTCATTGAGGTTCTTCAAGACATAAACCCTAGCGTAGTCAATACGCTCCATAGTGGTGGTAAACGCATCTGGGAAAAGTGGACGACCAACTGCGCTAGCCACAAAACCTAAGCCCTCTTTCGTCCAGTACTCGGACGGAAGATGCTGAAGTCGAACCCATATTGGGATCTCATGATTGGTTTTCTTCTCGAAAGTCATGCCCTGACGCCATTCTTCCAGAATGAGTGGTTGACCATTAAGCGACCATGGTCCACCTTCTAACACATCGCCCATCGCCTTTGCTGACTCAAAACGAAATTTGAAGAATCCGTTAGCTGTCGACCGTATTTCCACCAGATGTGTCCACAATGATCTGAAGTTTTTGTCGACAATAGGAAAATAAGGCTTACGACCAAGAAAGTATCCAACAAGAGTGTGTCTCCAACGGGGACAACCCTTAACTACCACGTGCAAAGGCGGCCTAACTTCAAGAGTGCCCTCGACCATCTCTGGTGGAGTAAAGTCAAGCTGAAGCCTCTGTTGATGGGTTTTCCTAAATGGGGCAATTTCAGCAGAGCGACCCTGAAGAACATCAGCAAATGAAGATGGTGGCCTCTGTGAAACGGTGGGAGTAACTTGACGGCTTATAGTCCCTCCAGCAACGATGGAACCACTAGCCGTCCTAGGGGATTGCTTATCATACACCGTCGCATTAGACTCCATGGCATCCAACGCAGTAATTGCCTTTGCCTGCAATGGAGACGTCTCAGCCCTAGCCGTGATAGGCTGTCCCCCCGCCAAGGGAGTCGTAGCATCTCTCGTGCCCATCGCCAAACAAGTTTTATCACCTCCATTTTCCATTGTCGGTGAATTCACCACATCATCATCATCCAATCTCAGCCCCTTCAACGGGGGAGGAGTACATGTCCGTCGTTGAAACACCTCGCTACTAATCTCGTCAGCACCCTTTAAAGGTTTGAGAATCATAGAACCCACGCCCGCATCTGAAAGATACTTAGCTGGAGCAGTACTCAGCTGCGGCAACCCCTCCAACATCAAAGACACATCACCCGTTAAGGCTTTAGAGGCTGGCGATTTCTGCTGCATCGCTTCGCCTTTGCCCCTCCTAAGAACACCTTTCGCCTCTTCGTTCAATATTTGCTTAGAACCGGCACCATTCTTAAAGTCAAGAAAGCCCCGCCGAAACAGTTCTTTTCCTTGTGAGCAGCTCAACTGAGACTCATTTTCAATCACCATGACGTTATTATCAGAACTAGTATCCAAAGGCAAGTCTGTCAAATTCTTCCCCTGATCCATAGCTGCAGTACGCCACATGTCCTTGCCAACAACACGATTCAGCAGTTCCTTAAATCCTTACCGTCAAATTTTGCATCAAACGATGGGTAATCTCTTCCCAATTTCTCGAGATCTGGAACATTTAAAAGAACATTCTCTGTCGTTGAAGAAGCTCCACTCAACATCGAGCCACACATCATGGACGATGTCGCCATATGAAAGATCAACTAGAAAACAACGAGCAAAGTCGAGACTGTAAGATGAACGGTCCCGCCCGAATGAGAAGAAAAGTGGATGGCGATGGAGAGACGGCTCGGCTCTGCAAATTTGACGGGCACGTTTAAAGGAGATGAGGATGGTCTTGGGCGATGTGGGTTTGGGCAGCGGGGGATGAGAGCGCGACGGAGGTGGATGAGGGCGCGGCTGATGCGTTGCTGATTGAGGACTTTGGACTGTGGCGGCGGAAAGCAGGGAGGCCCGCACCCACCGGCCAGCCTAATGGTGGCCGGAGACGGCGGTGGGTGAGGGAGGGGAGAACGGTAACGCTGCTGGCGGCTGCTCTTCCTTTCTCTAGGGTTTTATTTGTTTTGTTTTTTGTTTTTTTATTTTTTATTTTTTTTTTTAAATTCGTCTAGAGAGAAGAAGGAGCGAAATCGCATAGAGAGAGAAATGTGTGTTGCATTATTGCCCTATTGGATTGCATGTGTCTTGCAAAGTAAATCATTTCATTTCACAGAAAACCTATTATATACTTGCATAGCTTGCGACATTACCAATTCATAAAATACCAAAATCATAACACACACACGCACACGCTCATCTCCAAAGCCCATCATCATTTTCGACTTACCGATAAGATCATCACCGTCACCACGACGAAGCAAGGACAGAAACGCCCCCATGAACCTACCTTCAGGCCCCGAGACTTCACCGCCACCGTTCGCCTCCGAGGCCTTCATAGACAAAGGAACCAAAACCTGAGGAGGAATGAGCCCTCCTACACGCCTTCTCTTGATCGGCCTATCGTACGAGATGTAAGAATCGGACACCACGCTCAAACTCGACGACGTTCTGCCCAATTTCCCTTGACCGTCGAACCCCGAAAGAGATTTCCCGGGCCCACCCTCGGGATTTCGACGGGCAAAAAACAGCAATCTTGATTCTCTACTACCATCATTGAGGCTCTTTGCTGTATGTGAAGATGCTGCTGTCGTCGTTGTTTGTGTACTGCCAGGCTCGAACATAGATACAGAAGAAGTAAGGCTTGGAGATTGGCTTGTTGGGAGGGGCTAATATGAGATTCTTCAAGTAGCAGCCGTATCTTTTGATCGCAAAGAGATGGCTAAGATCATGGATCAACGTAGTTAAGAAGGAGAGGATTATTAGTAGTAGGAGGACACGGCCAGAAGGAAGCACCAGAGGATGAGGATTTCATTTGATTTTTGGGTTGTTGTTCTACAGTTGGCCGAGTGTTGTCATTTGAAAAGAAGGTGAATAGTTGCACTATTCTGATTATTTAACAGTAAATAACGTGGGCCAAGCTTAAATCCATCCGCCAGTAAGAGCGTGTGTAACCCAATTCTGGCAAAATTGCAGCCCAGAGGTACGGTGCAATATTAGTTAAACTACGAGCGAGTACCGCACAATAAAAAACAAGCGGGGTTTATGTGCATTCGGCGAAACTACAAGGGAGTAATATGCATTTTAGCCTTTATATTATTATAATGTATAAAAATTAATGTTTGAGGTATAATGAAATAACTTTAAATTAAGGTAAAATAGTAATTATGATATTTGACATACCAATTGATTGAAGTTACGCTGTCCTTATTAACTAGAAGATAGATGATTGAATTAGACGTAAGTGTTGATTAACTTTCAAATATTGACTCACTGGAATTTAAAAGTAACCGGAATTAAAATTATTAGATGATCTGAGTTAAAGTATATAATTATTCATTGCTATTGACCAAACTTTTTATCTAGTTATACAGACTATCTATAGGAACTTAGATTTCTTTAATATAAAGTATCCTCTAACGCACGTGGACAATATATTATCATGGAAAGAACTTTCTTATCTTAATTTCAAAATTAGCAATGAAGAAATTATTCGAATTGAAAGAAAGTGCACTAGAACTATCAATAGTCTCAAAATTCATTTGTGATATGAATATGTTAGTGATCGCCACTCGATTTAAATCAAAAGTCCTCGTTTATACTTACAATATATAGATAGATATAGATGCGAAACATCGAAATACAAATTAGAGTATATCCTTTGAACTAGCCGCCGAGGCCGAGGGGTAGTTCTGTTATTTCACACGAATATGGTATAATATAAATATGATAATAACATGACGACCGAGCAAAACTTCAAAATTACAATGTAGTCCGATAACTCAATCTTCGCGCGCGCGCAACTCGGAAAATGACGCGCTCCTAGTACGGAGCCGCCGCGACCATCGCCGGAATCCTACTTCTTTCGACCGGAATACCGCCGTATACATGTGGATCGTACATGAACTTGCTCAATATCGCCTCGCTCGGCGCCTTCACTAAGCTTCCCACACCGCCCCATCCGCCTCATTACCGCCGGCGATTCGCCGCATAAAAACCTCCGTCGCATCAATGCGGTGCAGTTTCCACCCTCGTACGTTCTCAAGGTATGGATCTTCTCCAACTGTTTACGGGCGAGCTTAATTGTGTTCGATTTGTACCCTCTCAATCGCCTCATGTAGAACCTTCTCTCGCATCGAATCATCGCGGGAGAGGTTCGATTCGTTCGGAATAGTGATCGAACTCTGGAACTCCGATCGAACGTCTGATGCCTCTCGAGTAATCGCCGTTCGGTTTGTAGTACTCTCTCACTTCTTCGATCAGCCCTCTCTCCACCATACGATCCACTCGATCTGAGACGAACTTGTCCAAGACGGGCATGGACACGTCGATCCACAGAAAGCAGCAGTCGAAATTTCTTCTGAAACTGGAATCAATCAGCGCTCTTCGATGAATGAGTTTGAACCCCCAGCGACTATTGGCAACGATCTCTGCTGAGGATCGATTGGATGGAGAGGTAAGCTGCTGTTCGGAAGTTTGCTGCAGAGAAGTCGGCTTCTGCTTCATCTACAACGCCGAGGAGATGGTGAGGTACGCCTCTTTGTTCTTCTTCTGTGACTTTGTTCGTGGCAATGTCTAGGCCTTTGTAGACTTGGATTTTGTCAGAGTTGATTATTTTCTGAGGGAAAATGCGTGGCTAGGTCGATTGAGAGGCGTGATTTGCCAGTGCCAGTGGCTCCAAGCACTATGACAACTTTCTCCTTTGGGGACGAAAGAGGGGTGTGATGGTAGTGGTTGGGATGTGTAGGAGAGGTTTTATCTGCTTTGCTATAGAGAATGATATGTTCATTTTATCTTAAAAAATAATATTTTTTATCACTAGGATGTAGTAAAAAGATCAGTAGTGAGTTAGAAAGAAGTTTAATCAAGATTTAATAGGAGCTATGAGGTTTAGATATCAGAAGGCTACACTGTGAAGAAAAGAAGTTGGTTTTGGCTAAAGAAATCTCTGGGTTAGGATGTAGGGAGTGAAAAAGCAATAAACCAATTTGTTTGAATGGGCATGAGTTTGAGGGGGAAATATGGCAGGAGTAAGAAATTTAAAACGGGCAAAGATAAGTCGAGATCTTTGATAGTTTGATACGAGGAGTTGATGACTTCCTCAAGATAATGGGAAATGAGCTAGGCTGGGTATTTATGGAAGGGGTGGCTAAAGGCATTTAAAGGGGTGAGTGGCCTCCTACTAGATTCTAGTAGTCAACTTCAAGTTGCTTCAGTTGGTCCTAAAAGTTAACTGACTTAATGAAGTTAATACTATTGGGTCCGGCCCATTGGGTGGCCCATATATGTATATATTATTATGTAAAAAAAAAAAAAAAAAAAACAGATACTACACACGCACAGGACACAGCGAAGGAGAGGAAAAGAGAAGAGAGAAAAGAGAAGAAAGAAAAGTGGGAAGAAAATTCAGATCCGGACGATCGTTGCCCCGTTTTCGTCGAAACTTCGGGAGGAGAGTCGCCTCGACGTGCTCTACATATCTACCGGGTCGGATTATTCGATTCCTCACGTTGGGTGGTAACCGTTTTCTATCTCTTCGTATTTTCCGAGCTTGTAGCTCGAGGAGTGTTGGTGTTCCGAGTTTGTAACTCGATGGTTTGTACGCTCGCCTTGTCGGCGTAGTATTTGGCGCTTTTGGGTTGTTGTTGCCTCGAGACGTTCTCGAGAGGTGTTGTCGTTGTACCGGTCGAACTTCGTTATAGTGGACGTTCCTTGGATCGGGAGAGCGATCCCGTGGTTTTTCCCGTTTTGGGTTTTCCACGTTAAAATTTTGCCGTGTTATTCTCGCTTTTGTCGTTGGTTGGTTGCGTTAATATTGCTCGTGATTTCGAACAACCCCAACAAAGTGGTATCAGAGCGAGGTTGAATCGTGCTATTGTGTTCGAAATTATGGAGGGCAATACTAGTCGGATGGTTATGTTGAACGGGTCGAACTACCATATTTGGAAAGGAAAGATGGAGGATCTTTATACGTGAAAGATATTATTCGCCGGTGTTCGACTTGGAGAAACCGCAAGATAAAAGCGATAAGGAATGGGAGTTGATACATCGTCAGGTTTGCGGTTTATTCGACAGTGGGTCGACGATAATGTTCTCAACCACATAAGCGACGAGAAACATGCGAGGACCTTATGGAGCAAGCTTGAGCAGTTATACGCTCGAAAGACTGGGAACAACAAGCTTTTTCTGATAAAGCAGATGATGAGTTTGAAGTATCAAGAAGGGAGCAACATATCTGATCACTTGAATATATTCCAAGGGATTATTAATCAGCTAGCTGGAATGGGAATCAAGTTCGACGATGAAGTGCAGGGTTTGTGGCTTCTTGGTACATTGCAGACTCGTGGGAGACATTTAGAATGTCACTGTCTAATTCGGCTCCAAATGGGATCTGTTCGATGGAATTGGTTAAGAGTAGCGTGCTCAATGAAGAGATGCGAAGAAAGTCACAGGGTTCTTCTACGCAGTCCGATGTCCTAGTCACAGATAACAGGGGGAGGAGCAAGAGTCGAGGCCCAGGCGATCGAAACAGAAGTAAGAGCAAGTCTGGGAAGTATTCTAGCATCGAGTGTCATTATTGTGGCAAGAAGGGGCACATTAAAAAGAGTTTGTCGAAAGTTTCTGAGAGAGAACAAGAATGCGAAGGGTCAAGATCATCAGACGACAGATGCTGATAAGGTTGACAAGGTAACCGCAGTTACGGGAGATTTCTTTGTTGTGCGCGACGACGATGCTGTTAATCTAACTAGTCATGAGACTAGTTGGGTGATCGATAGTGGTGCTACGATTCGCTACACCGCGACGGATTTCTTTGCCTCGTATACCTCTGGTGATTTTGGACGAGTTATTATGGGAGACGATGGCGTTGCTAGAGCCATCGGTATCGGCGACGTGCGCTTGCAGACGGAGAACGGTAATACATTGATTTTGAAGGGCGTGAAGCATGTTCCAGAGCTTCGCATGAGTTTGATGTTCACTGGGAAGCTCGATGACGAAGGTTTTCACAGCCACTTGGAGATGGCAAATGGAAGCTCACTAAAGGCTCCTTGATCGTGGCGAAAGGAGAGAAGACGTCATCTCAGTTATATGTGACGCAAGCAAAGATTTCAGACTCTACCGTGAACGCAATCGATGATGGTGGCGCGATGGAGCTTTGGCATAATAGGCTTAGTCACATGAGCGAAAAGGGACTGATGATACTAGCCAAGAAGAATCTTCTATCTGGCGTGAAGAATCCTTCGTTACGAAGATGTGATCATTGCTTGGTGGAAAGCAGACCCGAGTCGCATTCAAGAACATCACTCACTCGCCGAAATCAGGTATACTCGATCTAATTCACTCCGATGTTTGTGGTCCTATGAAAACAAGAACACTTGGTGGTGCTGTGTATTTTGTTACTTTTGTAGATGATCATTCGAGGAAGATCTGGGCTTATACGTTGAAGTCCAAGGACCAAGTGCTAGATGTTTTCAAGCAATTCACGCTTTGGTGGAGAGGCAGACCAACAAAAAGCTCAAGTGTATTCGGACGGACAACGGAGGTGAATATTGCGGTCCTTTTGATGAGTATTGCAAGAGATACGGTATTCGACATCAAAAGACGACTCCAAAGACACCTCAGTTAAATGGCTTAGCTGAGAGGATGAACAGAACACTGATCGAGAGAGTGAGGTGTTTGCTATCACAGTCGCAGTTGCCGAATTCTTTCTGGGGTGAGGCGTTAAATACAGTTGTCCATGTTTTAAATCTCACACCTTGTGTTCCTTTGAGATTTGAGGTACCGGATAAGATTTGGTCGGGAAAAGAAGTCTCGTATGATCACCTGCGCGTGTTTGGGTGCAAGGCCTTGTTCACATCCCAAAAGACGAGCGATCAAGCTTGATGTGAAGACAAGACCGTGTGTATTCATCGGTTATGGTCTTGATGAGTTTGGGTACAGATTTTACGACCCCGTGCAGAAGAAGCTTATCAGAAGCCGAGATGCCTGTGTTTGTGAAGACCAGTGCATACGAGACATTCAGTCAGAGAAGCGGCTAAGAAGTCCAGTGGTGATCTACCTAATTTAGATCCACCTCCTGTACGTGTAGCATATCCCGATCAAGGGGGAGATGTTCCAGAATCTAGCGGTGTTGGTAACGATGAGCCTACAGGTGATGTTGATGTTGAGCCAGTGGAACCTACTGATGAAGTTGTCGAAGAACCTTCGGTTGAACCTCAGTTGAGAAGATCTGCTAGGGAGCATCGTTCATCCACGAGGTATCCTTCAGATGAGTACGTGATGCTAACAGATGGGGGAGAACTGAGGATTATCAAGACGCAATTTCTGTTGACGACAAGAATGAGTGGATGAAAGCTATGGTGGAAGAGATGCGATCTCTCATGATAACCACACTTACGATTTGGTAGAGCTGCCTCGAGGAAAGAAAGCTCTCAAGAATCGATGGGTTTATCGACTGAAGACTGAAGAAAATAATTCTCAGCACGGTACAAAGCTCGGTTGGTTGTGAAGGCTTTGGTCAGAAGAAAGGCATTGACTTTGAAGATATATTCTCACGGTGGTGAAGATGTCCTCGATCCGAGTTGCTCTTGGTTTGGCGGCGCGCTTGAACTTGGAGATTGAGCAACTTGACGTGAAGACTGCATTTCTTCATGGTGACCTTGAAGAAGACATTTATATGGAGCAGCCCGAGGGATTCAAAGTCAAGGGAAAAGAGCAGCTTGTTTGCAAGTTGAAGAAGAGTTTGTACGGCTTGAAACAAGCTCCACGACAATGGTACAAGAAGTTTTGATTCTTTTATGACCAGTCACGGGTACACGAGAACCTCTTCGGATCATTGTGTGTTCGTCAAGAGGTACTCCGATGACAACTTTATTATTCTTCTCTTGTACGTTGACGACATGTTGATTATAGGCCATGATACTAGCAAGATTGCGGCGTTGAAGAGAGAGTTGAGTAAGTCTTTTGCGATGAAGGACTTGGGAACGGCGAAGAAAATTCTCGGCATGAGGATTTCTCGTGATAGGAAAAATCGGAAGCTATGGTTATCTCAAGAAGACTACATTGAGAAAGTTCTCGAGAGGTTTCACATGAGTACAGCCAAGACGGTGTGTTCTCCACTTGCAGGTCATTTCAAGTTGTCATCTGAGAAATGCCCGAAAAGTGAGGAAGAAAAGGCCGATATGAGCAGAGTTCCTTATCAGTCTGCGGTCGGTAGTTTGATGTATGCCATGGTTTGTACTCGACCCGATATTGCTCATGCCGTTGGTGTCGTTAGCCGTTTCTCTCTAATCCGGGAAAAGAGCACTGGGAAGCCGTAAAGTGGATATTGAGATATCTCAGAGGCACTTCCAAGACATGTTTGTGTTTTGGCGGCGGAGAGCCTATGCTAGTTGGATATACAGATTCAGACATGGCAGGTGATATTGACTCCAGAAAATCTATTTCAGGTTTTTTGATGACTTTTGCAGGGGGAGCTGTGTCATGGCAGCGAAGCTGCAGAAGTGCGTTGCACTATCCACCACAGAAGCCGAGTACATTGCAATCACGGAGGGTTGCAAAGAAGCTTTGTGGATGAAGAAGTTTCTAGAAGAACTGGTCTACGACAGGACAAGTATGTTGTCTACAGCGATAGTCAGAGTGCTATCCACCTCTCCAAGAACTCGTCATTCCATTCGAGATCCAAGCATATCGACGTCAGATACCATTGGGTTCGAGATGTGCTCGAGTCGAAGCAGTTGTATTTGGCGAAGGTACACACGAGCGAGAACGGATCAGATATGTTGACGAAGATTTTGCCGAAGGAGAAGCTCAAGACCTGTCGCGGAAAGCGGGCTTGCTAGAGCCCACCATATGAGCCGGAGGGGGAGTTTATTGGGTCCGGCCCATTTGGGTGGCCCATATATGTATATATTATTATGTAAAAAAAAAAAAAAAAAAAAACAGATACTACACACGCACACGACACAGC
>JAPQWV010003311.1:0-43000 GCA_027422505.1 Craterostigma plantagineum
TTTCCTAATTGAACTGAAAAAAAAAAAATATGTTAAACAGCATCTTTGTAATTTTCACTACAAGATCAAATGCTTCATGCATACTTTCATTGTAGAAAGTCCTAAGGAGGTAGTCTTAGTCGAGATATACGTATATAATAATTGTACTTTCATGTAATGGAAAAAAACAAAACTGAAATCCAGCTTCTGTCCCATATTAACTCATCAAATAAAGCAATGGAGCCCCCCATCAATTAATTCACGCATGTGCATCAAAAATGGATCAAGAATCTCTTTTTTGCTTTCTATTTCATTTCATTAAATTTTGCTTTTTCATTTCAAAGTTTGAAAAATCATATTTTTCTTCGATCACAAGCATTTATTAGTAAATTCCCCCCTATTTATATGTACAATTTAAAGTTCTATTTATTTGTATGTTATACCAAACAAAGTATTACTTCACCAAGATTTTACCTTTAATTTGGAAGCTGTCGTTTTTCACTACGAAGAGAGAATTGCATATGCATGCACGTAGTCAGTTCCCAATCACAAACTATACACATGCAATGGATTTTTCTATACTCGCTTTATTCTTAAGATTCGAATATATGTATAATATATAACACAAATATCATACAATAAATATATAAGACTGTTTATCCATGACCTTCACAACCGGTCATGGGAATAAATATTAATTTCTCTCTCCTCCACGTTCACAACCTACACCTCAACGATTTTCATACTTTATCAACAACCCAACACAACCTATAATATTTATATTTTATAATTATTTTTAATAGTATTTGAATGTTTGAAAACAGATTATTTATGATATAAAATTTAGATACTTTGGTCATTAGAGATAGAAAAATAATGTGAAATATGATATATAATGTAATAGAGAAATAGATAATTTGAAATTGTGACTCAAAATGTAGTAATATTAGTCTCTATATGAAGAGAAAAAAATCATAAATTTTGGTAAAAAAAATTAAATAAAGTTTTAATAGATAAAAAAATGTATCATAAAATCAATAAAAACCACAAAAACAGTTTTAAAAACTGTACACAACCGGTTGGTGAACCAGGTTCGTCCACCAACCGGTTGTGGGAGGTTGTGAGGAATATTTATTTGTTTGATTTATTTTATTTAATATATTGCACAACCGGTTGTCGGGTCATTGATAAACATAATCTAAGGTCGTTGTAATGAATTAGCAACGAATTTCAAGTGGATTGAGTCATTGAGTAACATAGAGAATTCGAATCTTTTATTTGATATTCGTTGCATTTAATGGCTGGCTAATGATGACGAACCTGTAAAACTGTTTTCTTGTCATGAGAAAAAATTATATAAATATACTGGAAAACCTATTTTCATGTTAGCATATCAAGAATTGATATTATGTGCAGTTTTGGTTCATGAGAATGGAAATTTATGTTACATATGTGCTATGTCTTCACTGTCCTACTTGCCTTCTTTAACAGAAGGAAGAATATGGTTTTATTAAATTGAGAAATATCCAATATGCATGTAGTAATACTATAAATCATTGAGAATTTAAAAAAAATTACTTATATGACAAACGAATAAAATACAATAAAAAAACTTTATATGCTTCATGCACGATACTTATCATTTATCATAAAAGTAATGGATGTTAAATGCTATATTCACCTTAGCCTTTGATGGCTTTAGCCTTTAGCAGGAAAAAATGCTTGAAATTTATTAGTTTATGCAGTTTCCGGCAACATTCTTTTGTATATGAATCTGTACGAATCATCCTCTTTGATCAGCCCTTTAATTAGAATAATATTTAATTAGAATGCAAATAGCATCTGTGCAAATGGCTATAAAAACTCATCATTTCCTTGATCAAGAACAAAGGGCACTGCACAGTCTATTCTCAAGAAATAACTGTATTTGTCAGTAGTCACGAGGCTTAGAGCAAAGGGTCCTCTTTTACAGTTCAGTGAAATGTGAGACCTTTTATTACTATTGCATAGTTTAGAGTAGAAGAACAAGAACTGGGGTAGTCTTGCTAACCGAAATGATTATCAAACTTGAACTCTTTTTAACTAAATCAACAAAAAAGGGGATGTCTATTGAAGGAGATTTACTGACAAACGAGTCATCAGAAAAGTAAAGAAGCCAAGAATACAATTCAAGATTTAGGTCTTATATAGCTTTTATTATAGCTTTAGTAAGTTGTGGTAATAATAGGTGAGTCTAATAACCAAGCATGGAGCTTTAATATGTACTCCAAGTCTAATCAAGAGTATGCCTTTTCCCATACATCTAAAGGAGATTTGATATATTTTCTTGAACAACGGTTCGGTTTAATAGTTTGAAGAGTGTACTATCGATAATAATAATTAGTTCCATGCTGTGAGAAACCCTACCATACATTTTATATCACACATTGACAATTTTTGTTTATATCTTTTTTATCAACTAAGACCATATTAGAAGGGCCCTCATTTGACATGAGTGGTACATCTCTTGACATTTAAAACACAATCTTATCGTACCCTCACACATGATATCATCAATATATTTCAAGAACTCGTCATGTCTAATTTCTAGCTTATATATAGTACTTACCCTCTCTTTTTCTAGGGCTTGCAAGTCAACCGATGATATGCGTCTTGTTTCTTTCTCATTTATGAGTGCTTTGCTGTGTGTTTTTGCAGATACATAAAACAGTGTTTTGATCTCCATCCCCTTTTCATTTTCAGACATGATGTTGAAGAAGTTGTTATAAGGATCGATCTGAATGTTTGAGAAATAACAACAACGAACATGGGACATCACACTTGCTGCAATAAACAGAAAGTCAAAAGAGGGCTTTGGTCGCCCGAAGAAGATGAGAAACTCATAAGCTACATCACTGCTTATGGTCATGGATGTTGGAGCTCAGTTCCAAGACTTGCTGGTGATAATTATGATAATAAATGTAACTTATGCACATATAATGCAGATTATATATGATCTAACACTTGTGTTCTCTGAGCATTTTAAGGGTTACAGAGATGTGGAAAGAGCTGTAGATTGAGGTGGATAAACTATCTCAGGCCTGACCTGAAGAGAGGGAGTTTCTCTCATCAAGAAGCAACTCTTATTATCGAGCTTCATAGGATTCTTGGAAACAGGTTTCTCTTTACATCATCGCATTTGCTTTTCTCGTTAATTCTTACGTTCGATGCTTCAGCAAAGGATTAACATATTTCTTTCTAACGTTGAATTGTTTTCCAGGTGGGCTCAGATAGCCAAGCACTTGCCAGGAAGAACAGATAATGAAGTTAAGAACTTTTGGAACTCAAGCATCAAGAAAAAGCTGATTTCATCTCATTCTCATCATCTCAGTAACCATTCTGATCTTAACAACTTCAACGTTGCTGCGCTGCCCTTCTCTCCGAATTTCCCCAACGAAAGCTGTGAAAATCTCTTCTTCATGAATAATCCAAGTGATGATATAAGCATTATCCATCAGATGGATAAGATCTGCATCCCAAATCCAGACACAACAGTCCTTCAAGGGTTCGACGTTACAGATCAACAATCGAGGCTCGATCTACATGGGATGGGTAGTAATTTTCTCGAAAGCTCAAATCCCATGTCTGAAAACTTCATTTCTTTACCCTATCTGCCTTCTTGGCCTTTGGGAACTATCGGTAATAACTCTCAAGCCACAGATCAAAACCAGCATTTCAGCCCTATTAACCTTAAACAAGACCATGACTGTGATTCGATGCTTAACTTGAACAACGGTTTTCATCATGGAAGTTTCTTGATGAACGAAGACGATCATCAGCATTATCGCGATGGGCCCACATTGATCGATGCTGTGATTCCATGCACTGAACCTTTGCAGCCTTCGTCATCATCTGCTATGGTACAAGAATCACTGCAAGTCGCTGATGATCATCGTAAGAAGATCGTCGGTTTCTCGAGCTTTTTCAATCCTTCAGGCCTCGAGGATCAATGCGAAATATTCGAGTCTCTCATGGCCTCATTTGCAAGATCAAGTGCTTCTAATAATTCAGACTCGGGCCTCGGCTCAGTCAACTCATCTTCGTCTCCAATGTCCACATACAACGGTCATTTTCTCAAGAACCCTAATTTTCCAGGCTGCTGGAATTCTTCTCACTGATCACAGTAATGGTAATACCTATATATATATATAGATACTATTATAGATGCTCTAGTATTCGTGCTACTGTAACCTAGTTTCAGAGTATGAAGCCCTTATCTACAACGTGAACTGCTATAGATGTTTTAAATTGTTCTCAGTACTGTAATAACCTAATTAATATTAAGAAATTCTCTGCACAATGCTTGCTCACACACACGCATTTATTACATCTATGGTCTCAGTGCCTAATTAGACTATCCAGTTTGGTATTTTTGCTGCAGTCTGCAGACGTTCCATGTATACAGAAAGTCGTATATATGTTGGTAAATCTTTACATGCCTATGAAATATGGGGTAATAAATTAAAATAATCTTGTCATCGCATTCATTAATTTTGCTGCATTAAATGGAATATCCTATACTACAATTTGTTCAAATTCCATTAGTAACCAAACAGTCCCAACTATAACAATTTAATTTATACGATCGTGATAGAGCCATAATGATATTTAAAGGTATATTTATCATCATAGGGGTTGAAAGCGATCATGTTAATGTTGACTTTGGAATCTTGATGACGCCATCATCCATTATTTTTTTTACAACATGCATATAGACGTTCCTTGATGCAATTTCTGGAGAGTATAGAAGCAGAGTTGATTAACATATATATTTGTACTTGTCGTACGAAGAACGCGTCAATTCAAGAGCTAGCATATCTTTTAGGGACAAACTTTTTCTGACAAGTTTTGTACCAATGTCATAAGAAAAATATCAAGATCAGTTTTTGAAGAATTTATACGAGTGGTTAATAAAATACTTCCCTAAATAGGTGTCACATAAGACATCAAAAGCAATGGCCCAGAGAGATTCGATATAATATAAAAATAGAGAAACAATCCAGGATAAAATTAAGTTAAAATAAATCTAGAAGAAGCACAGTACTAGCAACTAGTACACACATTTTGTTACAACAAGCAAAGAGTTGAAAGGTACAACCCTAACTAGAGTATAAATAAAGGAAACCAAACATGCAATTCATCGGCCATTTGCGTAAATAGGGAGAAAATGATAACATTTTCGGAAATAAAAAAGGTAAAATACACTTATATAATGATTTCGAATACCATGTGGTGGCCGCAAATGGGCCCAAGAAATTTTCAAATTGAAGAATCAACCCTTCTCTTATTCGTCGCAATATGGGCCAAAGTTGCCAAGAAGAAGCAAGAAATGAAGCAAATAGCATTATTTGTGAATCCCATCTCACTCTAACCCAACCAATACAAATTCCAATAGAGTTCGTTTCATTACAATCTAAGTTACTACAGCTACCACTTACGACATGTCCTCCCTTTTACTTTACACGCCAGCGTCTTCGCCCAATCTCTCCCTCAAAATCTTCACTCCCATATATCTCCCCATCATTATAATCGTCGCCTGAGGATTCGTCCCGGGCGAATCGTCCAAAACCGACCCGTCGACGACCCGCAAACCCTCGATCCCGAGAACCTTATAATCCTCGTCGACTACCTTTCCTACACGGCAACCGCCGTGGTAATGCCATATGGTGATCACGGTGTCCTTACAGAACTGCTCCATCGAAACCGTGTCGTTCGTGTGCCTCGGTATGAGGTTGACGTTCGCCCTTACGCTCATGCGCACGAGCCTTTCGACCTTGTCCTTATCGCGCTGGGTGAAGTTGGCGAATTGCTTCGTCATCAGAACTTTCTCTACGATGCGGATGCCCTCGACGCACCTCGCCACGTCGCGCTCGTGGCTGAAGTAGTTGAATGTGATCGATGGGTTGTCTTCGATCTTCGTTGTGTTGAGCTTGATTTCTCCCCTCGACAGTGGCCTCGCTACCTTCTCGAGGATGAACCCGCCCATGAACGCTTCGTGGGGGAGGGTCTTCTTGCTCTTTGCGTAGTCGCTGATTGCTTTGTGAGTTCTTTGCTTCGGTGGGACCGTCGAAAGCTGGCCGACCTGTGTGGGATTACGGGAAGTATTCAAGAACTGAGGTTTTTATTGGATTTTTTATTTTGTATATTATACCCCCGTATGCTCCCCGAGTCAAGGCTGAGGTTTTTTTTTTCTCTGAGAGTAAGGCTGATTTCGTTATTATCTCGCGTTACACGTATATTTTTTTAAGGGTGCGGCTGGTATGCCGAATTCGATGCGGAAAAAGAATGGGAAAATGTAATGATACGCATTGGATCATTGCACACCAACCACGCTTTACGTGTAGTACATTTACACATTTTCTCTCTTTTTTTCCCCACATCGAATTCCGCATACCAAACGCTTGCATCCTAAGTCTGCGGTCGTGAGGAATTGCGTCCAGGGCCTATTTGGTCCCCCGGCTCTGACCTCATATCGAGCGACCATATCAACTACAAGCTCCATATCATAGGAAGCGCATATTTTTTTAAAAAAAATTTATATATTATATTTCCAACGGGAAGCAGAGCAGACGTTCGTACGGTTACGTCGAAGACTCTCCGCAAGAGCTCGAAAGGTTAGTTAATTTACCTCGGCCGAAGCGATCCCATGGTCCCACTGAATGCTGTCCGAAGACTGCCCGAAACCGCTGCTCGCCTCAATGTAGACGCCGTGCTTGGTGATCCCAACCGTCTGTATCAAAGATTGGTTGACGGGCCCGTTCGTAGGGACGAAGATCGTGTTCAGAGGATTATCCGCCACGTCTTTCCCTACGAACTCGTTGTCCAAAACCAACCGAATGTTATGCCTTCGAAGGTCGTCCCTCGGCCCGACCCCACTCAACAGAAGCAAGTGGGGACTCCCTATCGCCCCGCAAGACAGTATGACT
This sequence comes from Craterostigma plantagineum, assembly GCA_027422505.1. Lineage (NCBI taxonomy): Eukaryota > Viridiplantae > Streptophyta > Magnoliopsida > Lamiales > Linderniaceae > Craterostigma > Craterostigma plantagineum. The sequence continues at coordinate 6,945 of JAPQWV010003311.1, forward strand.
TCGCTATCGGGCCTATTCGAAAGCTTTGCCCTACGTAATACGTTTCCGTTTTTGCCCCTGAAAACGACCCCGACCGCTCTGGGCGGGCCCGAGGACGACGGAGTTTGGAACTCGATCCTTTGAACGGTGGCATGCACCAAGACTCGTATGTTTGCGGGATTCGAGGTGGCGAGCAGCTCGGCGGCGGTGTGCCGTCGGCCGAACCGATCGAAGATCGTTCCCCCGACTTTGGTTCCGTATTTGTGGTCGTAGGTGAAGCCGTTGAAGGGCGAGACTCCGACTTCTAGTAGACCGTCCCTCAAGGCTCGCTGCCACGGCATGAGCCGCGGCTCGAAGACGATCTGATCCTCGACCCACGGGTAGGACTCGCCGACTAGGCGTGGGTCCCACCCCAGCCTATCGATTTCGCTGTAATAAGTCGGAGAAATTAGTGAATTCTTCGTTGGGTATATGCTGTTATTGTTAAGAATTACAGAACGACGGCGCACCTTTGGCTGGCCCTTGAGTAGAAGCCGGCGTTGATGCTTGTGCCGCCGCCGAGGACTCTGCCGCGGGCGTTGAAGACGCCGTCGGTGGAGACGAACATCTGAGATGCTGACGTGGCGGAGGTGTCGGCGAGGGAGATGTGGAAGTTCTGCATAAGGGTGACGTTTGGGTTGGCGAAGGGCGTGCCGCCCCTTTCGAGCAGCAAAACGGTGTAGTTTTGGGAGAGTGTGGCGGCGAGTGGGCAGCCAGCCGTTCCTCCGCCGACGATTATGTAGTCGTACTCCGCGGAGTCGTCGATGTCCGCGTCGCCGGCGGATTTTACGAATGGGTAGCGGTATTCTGCGTTGACCGGCTCTTCCGAGAGGGCTGCAGCTAATTTAATGAGTTTCAAGAACGTATGAAGTAGATTAAATTTGAAGCATTTATCACGAAAGCGACGCAGCGTAGGATTAAGAAAAGAAATATGACCTTGGGGGAAGAGGACGACGGTGGTTAGCAGCATACAGAGGCGAAGAAGTAGTGCACCGCCGCCCACAAAAGCGGCCATTACGAGGCGGAGGATAGGCAAAAAAAAAACACGCAGAACACGCACTCGACGGCTTAAGAAAACCTCGGCGAAACTTGAGTATGGTCTTCTCCTTTCTTACTCCTAAGACCCACCTAATAGTTTTTTTTTTTTTTACTTCAACTGACATGTAATGACGCGACGCGACATATATATATACACACACATATATGCATATACATGGACGGAAGAGGCGATCAGAGTACAGAACTCTTTTAATACAATTCAAAGTTCTAGGACATTATTATGCATGCAATTATTTGAGGAGATGAGAAGTGTGGTGATCTGTACTTGCTATTTTCTAGCGTGTGCATTTATGAACTGAATTGTATTTTTGCAGGGTTTCTACTAATTTTTTTTTTTTTTTTGCGAATTTTCTTCATGAATTGGAGATTTGGATAGAGATCCAAGACCCCAAAGAAGAAGATAAAAATAATAATAAAAGAAACGGACGTAAGCAGCGAATCGGTGAAATGGTTAAACGGTTAGGCATTATTTAGTCCCATCGTTGAAGCAACACATGAAAAGAGCAATAAATTGCTACCAGCAATCAATGCAAAGAGCTAAATTTTACATCTCTGCTTTAATTTTTCTTAACAAGCTATGAGATCATTTATTGTACGGACGTGAATTTATTTATTTAACCGGATTTTCGGGTCAACATTTTTACATATAAGGAGGATCGGGTGGGGTCCATTTATTACACGACACAACGGCGTGTCTACTCTCGTTACATGAAAAAAATTAAAATGAGGCAAAGTACAAACTGAGGGGCCAATTATCAAACATGGGAGACAAGATTCGAATATATCCTGGTGAGTTTTGAAGCTTTGAAAAAAATTGGGTTCTTGATTTTGGGTTTTCCGACAAATGCTAAAAAAATGTCATAGCGATACCATGAATTCGAAAAATCATCCTACACAACACATAATCTTGATTTTGCAGTAATCCTTTCAAAATGATTTTCGTCATGGTGAACACTACATAACTAAGGACATCATAAGACACCATAAACTTAACCTTCGATTGATATTCTACAAACATGGCCTTTCTTTTTCCCCACCTTTTCTTTTTTATACTTCCTATACACGGACACACCTGCGTTGCCTACGTTGTTATCAATAAAACATTCTGAACATACGTTGTAAGAAACCTGATTCGAGCCTGAACTGTTGAAGGCGATAGACGACTATTTCTCTCGTCACTAATCCGAAAAATTCCATGGGTGACGGGCTGGCTTTACGCATAATACATGTAAAGGCTGTTTGCAGTTGCACAAGCGATCGAGTTTTCACTTGGGTGCCAAGCAAGGTGAAGTAGTTTCTCCTTGAGATCGAACGAACTCACGTTGGGTTCAGTTCCTGGACTTTCCGAGCCTGTAATTAAGCGAATTGTTAGAGCATTACTTTGATCCTCGTAAAGTACGGGAATTTCCAACTGTAGTGAAATTGATTCTTACCATGTCTAACGACACTAGTTATGCTGCTACTTGGTGATTTTGAAGGCTTCGAAGATGGGGTATGAATTTGTTTCCTGGTAACTCAAAGATTCAGAAATTGTAAATGTGTGCGTGTGTGTGTGTGATCTCCAATTCCAGCAAACAATGTGTTACGATTTGTCCAATACTGAAGCCAGTTTCATCATAAAATATGCTTCCCCTATATAGCTTTTATATGTGTTGTCAGATAAATGGAAGTAGAAGTACCTCATTGGATTTTTGCTGGCTTCAAGAGTAATTGCCTCGGTACTTTCCGTAGCACAGCCAAATACACGGAATAGATTGCTGAAACAGAGAAAAACCTAACAGCGTTGAATACACAATAATAAAGAAAAAAACATCGATTGGAATGAAAAATAGTCCGAAGATAGAGCAAAAAACCTACCTGTAGGAACCAGTCGCTACTCGGGCACCGTCACCGCTCAGGCAACATTCGAACTTATCGAAAATGGAATCGTTTTCGTACAAGTCGCATAGCTGGAGATCAGTTAGAAAGAGAAAGGCGTTAATCATATGACGGAAAGATGCGAGGAGAAGTCTCAGGAGAAGTAGAGAAGAGGTCATAGGAATTTACTTTTGGTCTTAAAAATTCATGAACTTGAAATGTAGCTACTGGGCCAGAATCCATATTAATATCCCACAACTGAAAACCGATTCATAAAGATAAGCGTAAAGCAAAATGTATGTATGTTTATAAATAAAAAAAAGATAGAACCTTTAGGGTCAAATAATCACGGCTTATCATATGCCTGCCATCCCTTGAGAACTTAACATCTGAAATCGAAGCAATGATCTCAGTGAAAAAAGATCTTGAGCCAGGTGTCACCTGCTCCTCGAATCTGTTTTACGAATGAAAACATTCAATTTCTCATACATAAGCAGAAGTAAGATTGGCAAGAAAGGCTAAAGGTCAGCATATGCTGCTTGACGGGACAGAGAACATACAGTTTCGAATGCGAATCGCATAATGCAGATTGTCGCATGTCAATGAGGCGAATTGATCCTTTCGAACTGCTATATGCTAGCAAGTTGCAATCGGTAGGATGGAACTCTGCTGATGTTATCACCTCTGCAATAGTAAACAAGCATCAAGGAGATGATCTCATTGTGTCACTTCCTCTAAAATCCAATAATGTAAGAAGACTCTTCAACCATGACTGTTAATTAGTTTGCAGAAGACCAAGTAAAAATGTTGGAATATGTAATGATGATGGTGTTGGAGGACAGACGCGCAAACCAAAGAAAAGGTCAACACACCAGTCAGATCCTCCATATTAGTTGGCTTCATATCAACGATATTGAAACTTTGGTTGCTAATCTCCAAGTTCCAAAGGTTTATGCGTAGATCATCGGCTGATATAAATGTCTCTCCATCACTGAACCGTTCAGATAGAGATTAATCGAGTTAGAAAGATAACGACTTACAAGATAAAAATATAAACTCAAGACATAAACCTGTTATACGAGATGGAATTAACATGATAATCATGAGCATTGGCATATACCCTCCTACATTTTGCCAGGGGAGTGCTCTCACTGCTTGCGACCTGCAAAATGGTACTGTTTCAGGAAAAGCCACAAAAACAAAACGAAGATATTACCCGATGAAAATTTTAATGTTAATAACTTGACCCTAAGCTACGAGTGGTGAATACCATATAACGTAAAATACTCACAAATGCATAGAAGGTGTGAGAGTGATTACAGATTGCTCAGCATATATCATATTCCGCAGAAGGGAACAAGGAAAAATAAAAGTAATAATTTCCCCATATTAATAGTATAAAATTAATACTCAAAAGGTGTCTCTAAAGACATTATCAAACGAACATCCATATATATGAACGAACGGCTTATAAAGAACTAAGTGCTCCTACCACCGGTAGTCGAAGAGAGGGAAATCCCCCATGAGGAAAGTGATTATCATCGCTCAAACCATTGCAAGATCGATCAGAACTGTCACCATTAGCAAGATACTGCTTTGGACTAGAAGAGGCACTAAAACTTGAAATACTACAGTTTCTCGAAGCTTTTGATGGGTCAACACTAACGTCACAGATTTTCTTCACTTTGTTCTCCTGGACCTGTTCAAAAGGCACGATGGAAAAATTTTAAAATGGCAGAGATCACGAGGTGGAAATAAAAATGATTCAAGAACTTCTGAATTAGGGTAAAGTATGATTAAAGGGATAAAAGCCACCTTCCAAAACTTGATGGTTTTGTCATTGGTGGATAGAAGAAACAAGGCACCATTGGAAGCATGACACCAACGTATCTTGTTGATTTTCTCCTCGATCTCCAAACTCTTGAGGTAATCAAACTGATGAAAAAGTACACGCATGCATGTGTCACAATCACGACAAAGTAGTAGAAGCTCTTACACAACTTGACAATTTAAGTACAGAAACTCTGAAAAAAGTACCTCAGGCTCGTGACTTTGGAACTCAGTTTTGTATCGAAATTCTGGATGTCGACTCACTGGGTGGTCCGTCTTCTCTAGATCACTTCGACTCCAATTACGCTTCAAATAGAGAACAGCAATCCACAAAGGCAATAGAGATTACTAATTTAACCAAGAAAGTAGGATACTCAGAATCAACGGAATCTTACTGCTTTTTTGTCATTCCTTTCGAATATCACAACTCTTCCACCACGATCGCCAGTAGCCAGATGCTCGCCAGTTTTATCGAACTCAACTGCAGAGATGACGTCCACTGAAACAAAAAGAGTTGTAGAGTTTAACTCTCACTGTTCACGAATTAGCATAATCATTTGAACCCACCAAACCTTCCATTTGAAGGCCATCAGAAATACAAGCACGACAAAATCAATAATTAGTAACGAAAAGATGCCTAATCATTTCTCAAAGCGGTAACAGAATCACTCTTGTCGGCTTCCCTACCAATTCGGTGACATGTTTCAAACATAACTAATCCACAATAACCGTAAACAAATCGATATCACTTAAAGATAACGGAACTAAAGACTTAAAATACCACGTGTAGGGGGCAACGGAATTTACGGGAATCAAGATCAACCCCATGACACGACAAGCCACTCATGAGTCAATAAATGAAAAACGGAATTTCCCCAATGCACAATTCATGTAATAATCCACATCCAATGCTTGCACTGAAAATCCTCAAAGATAGAGCTTTCCCTAAAAAAAAGCTCACTTTACATGAAGCAGCAAACAATCAAAACTCCACTTCGTCCTCATGCTAACACAAGTTCAAATCATCACCCAACAACCCGAAAAGATCAATCAAGAAAAAAACCCAACCAAATTTTCAACTCAGTCAACCCAAAAATAGTCAAAAGTAAGTCATAACTCAGTTTTAAATTATCAATTCACCTTCTTGTACTTGTTCATCGGCAGCTCTCTCGCCGAACACTTGAGCGAATTTCCACTCGAGCGGCGCAGGGCCACTCGCCGTAGCTGATTCCACCTCACCACCAACATCACCACCACCACTATCCATTCTATTACACGATAGTACCAAACAAAACTTTTAACACCAAACTTAAACCTCTTGCTTCGGCTATACCTTCCAGCTTAAGCTCTGATTTTGACGGAGCGTTTGAAGAGGATCATAAGCTTCTATTCAGATTCGATCACATTCATTTATCGGTGAGAGAGAGAGAGAGAGAGAGAGAGAGTGATGTGTTATTGTGACTGTGAGTGGATAGATACACAATGATGACGAGAGTATGTATGTATGTATGGTGTGGGGACAAAATCGGGGACTTTTTGTCATCTGAAGTAACAGTTTATTATTTATTGAACTGTTCTCGTTTATATTGCACTTCACACAACCACATGTGATAATGTTAGTTCAAAAGAAAAAAAAAAAAAGGAAGGAATTGAATTTTATTTATTTATTTTATACAGCCTCTTGTTGAATTAATTTTCTCATAAAAATAAAAAATATAGCATTGTTTTATATTATTATAACAAAATACATTAACTCAGTCAGTACCAACTACCAAGCCAGCACCTGAAACGACGAAATTACCCTTCTTGTCTTCATCTTATTCACTTTCCTTCGGTAACTGAAACTTGGACATATAAATGTGAATCTTTTTACCTTTGAAGATGTTTCGCATGTAACTTTTTACTACAAGACGAGGTTCATGCATGCTTTTCTCTCAAACATCTTTTTACGAGTAAAATGTGCGTGTGTGTGTGCGCCTTGCTTTAAGTTCAAAACGTACGTTACATACATACAGAACAGAACACTACGTATATATCTATCTCTATATGGGCGACATTTCCACCTCGGATATTCAAATATCATAAATGTAAACTACGCATTTTAGGAACATTGGGGACAATTGAACGGTTCTCGTAATCCTATATGGTTCATATTAATTTTACTACGTTATCGGCACACCGCACCTATATTAAAGTTTCTGTATGGGATATTGGCAGTGGCACAAAAAAGTATACCTTCATAATATATTAGCAAGCTCAAGTTCAGTTGGATGTATATAAAGAACTCATGTCTTGTGATGCGATCGTTTCCGAAATTTGGAGATCCTGATTGTGTATGTGTTTTCTATATTTCAACACCAGATATTCATACCAAGCATAAAAAAGCTCCTATTTCCACAAAATCATTAGGTAAAACTACAACGTTTAACATTAATTTTTGTTTTTATGTATGTATATATATAAATATTATGGTGCTCACCTTATATTAGGCGTCATTTCAACATGTAACATTGATAGATACATTTTACGTGGAATTGACTGACACCTCTTATATTGAAACAACACGTTTGTGTAGCACAAAAAAGTGTCATATAAGAGGTGCACATGTAAGGTGCAGCACCATAAGATTTCTTTTTCTCTCTCTCTCTCTCTCTCTCTCTCTCTCTCTATATATATATATATATATATATAAATCACGATAAGCAACCACTGTGGGCACCATATACCAATTCCCTACGAAAGAGATCTCTTCTTACCCTCGTAAGGCTGTCGTCATCATGCCTTGCGATGCGCCTGAATAAACGATCGAAGAATAGTACGCGCAAAATTAGAAACGCGTAAACATATATACATTGTAGTTCGTGCGACTTGGGTAATGCGCCATATATTATTCTACCTGCGCCATGAGAGCAGAATAGCGCACATATATATATATATATATATATATATATATATATATATGTTATACCGCTCGACAAATGCGTAAAATACCGAACTTGATATTTTCTTTTCTTGATGACTGAGTTTAGACAGAAAATGAAACCCTAATCGTGTCGAAGGATTATAGATGTAAGACGATGTGATTTTAGACAGATAATGAAACCCTAATCATCTCGAATGGATTATTCATCTATCGCGGAATTGCTCTCCATTTGCAGTTGATTAATAGGTCGATAAATCTAAATAGAAGCCTCCTTTCAGAAAACCCTGAAAAAATTACAATATGGGTTTGAAAACGAAGTTGAGTTCATTTAATACTCAAACTTATATATATCACATGACTTTCAAAAACACACAAAATAGACGAAGCCAGATACAATTTTACTCGAGAAAGGAACATAGGTTTCGTGGATCTTGGTGAGCACAAGAAATATGGGTTTTCATTACAAGAAGTCGTATGATGTTAATGGAATGCAGGTGAGTGTTCTTCTTTTTCGGTATCTATGTGGTGAATAAACTTGAGGTATAAAGCCTTTTATGTGCCTTTTTTCTTTCTTTAGGCGTGTTGTATGCCAACAATTATGGAGCAGCAACCTTATGATGTAATGACTCTCAACTCATCATATATATATATATATATATATATATATATATATATATATGATAACATTATTTTTACACGCAATCACACTTGTATTTCATTTTATCAACACTAAAACATAAATGAAAATGAAAATGAAAATTACATGAATGAAAACCTCTTTTTGGAAATTACATGAAATCTGCTTTTGGATATTTACATGAATGAAAATCTGCTTTTGGGTATTACATAAATGAAAATCTGCTTTTGAAAATTACATGAATGAAAATCTGCTTTTGAAGATTACATAAAATGAAACCCGAATGCATTCATGCATGTGCACACCTCTCAACTGTGGGACGCAGAATTGAAAATAGATAGACAGACCATTTTATGAAAATAGAAAATTCACACTATCTATTTAACTCTGAGAATATTTAATTATCTCTAATTACTAGTTAATACTGGTGATTGAAAATTAATTGATTCCTATATTGATGGCGGGGACTCGATTTTTACAATGCCAATTCAGGAAATTTTATAATTAATTATTTATGTATTGTTTTGCCTTTTTGTTCTGGATAGGTCAACCATTTACCATAGCTATAATAATTTGAGGGCTTATCCGATGATCCTCACTCATATACTTAAAAAATATCTTATTTGCGTTATTGAAAACTTTAAATAATCTTTTAAATGATACAAGTTATCCTAAAACTTTGTAGGTGCAATTTTGTTTATTTCTACATTCTGTCTTGAATTGTTTAACAAAGAAGTTTATGCTACTCGAACCACATCAAATAATGAAAAAATACCCCATTTTTTTCAAGGAAATAATGTATTGATTAGCCTGGACATCCAAATTTTTTAGCATATGGTATTTCATGTCTTCAATTATCTCGTAAAATGTCAAACGTAGTTGGTATGACGAGCATCCGCGCAGTTAATCAGGATAGGAACTCAACATATGCGTTTTTACCGCATTCGCGTAAAAACGAAACATCGAAATATTCGTTTCTGCTCAAGTTGTCATATGGTGGAATATAACAAAGCATTACATAAGACTCTGATTATCTTGATGCACTTGATTACAAAATTCAGACAAAAATCACATTATTCGAATCCTATGCATTGCTCCTAATCCTCTTACACGCGCAAAACATACAACGAAACGACGAACGATGAAAAGAAACAACGGATTGGATAATAGAGGCGATATTTTCTTCACAGAATGAAGTGCCTATGTCGCCTTACACCCCATCCCCGAGGAAACAGATCTCTTCTTATCCTCGTTAAGCTGTCGTCGTCGTCGACTTCTGTATCGTCGATCTGATCCATGTCTTGCGATGATTCGCCTGCAGAAAATATAAGTAAGGAGGCGCAAAAAATTAGAAAAACACGTACAAAAATTATTTTAGCGCCCTTTTTAAAAGACGTACCGTATGTAATAACTCTACCTGGGGGAGTGGAGACTTTACGCGGGTGACCTCTTTTTCGGGTCGTTTTCCCCTTCAGAAACTCCCTAACGTGGGGCAGAAGGGTTCTTTCGCGCTTGCTAGGCAATTCTACGCCTTCGCCCAGCCCTAGGTCGACTTTCGCCTTATATTTCTTCGGTTTATCTGTCGCCGCCTTCTCTTGAGATATATCTTCGTCGGGCGCAACTAAATCTACACCTTCATTTTTCTGAGGAGGAGCTAACTCGGATTTGTTCTCCATCTGAAAACCCTAAAAAAGCACAACGAATGAGAAAAAAAGAGCTAGTGCTGTTGTAATAAAACAAAATTACACTTATGCTCTTAACTCAACACACACGCATACATATATATAGATAAATGAAAATCTGCTTTTTGAAATTGGGTTGACAGATATGTGAACAGCTGTCTTTATGTGGGCCCCACGAATGGAAAAATAGAAGATTTCGTCATCCCAAGTCATGTAATAAGTTCGGACATTGTATTTACACCTTTTAAAAATATGAATATATGTAATTACTAATATTGGTGATTGAAAATTTAAAGAATTCCTATATCAGTGTGGTGAAAGAAACGTTGAACTTTGCCGCTTTCAGATCAGGGAATTAGTAATAGATTTTATTGTTTTTGAATTTCGTTTGTGGTTTCGTCGACCACTTATCTAAAAGATATCAGCAAAACGTGCCCACACCAAAATAACACCGTATCAGTTGCCCACTTGCGTTACTTAATTGATAAAAAAACTAAGGCCCGACCCAGCCCATATATACTATTATTTTATAAAGTATCTATACTATTTATTAATGCTCAGTGTCACTTAAAAACTGTCAAATTAATCAATTTGGTGTATCAATTACACCACAAATTTGAGCCTACTTAACTGTCATTCGGGTTTATATATAATTTATCTACACTTAGAAAACAAAACAAAATAGAAAAAAACTAACCACGTTCAATGAGAAACTTCAATGGTGAGAAACTGCCGTATACTGATGGTCCTTTCCAGTGCCTATGAGGTCCATAGGCTCTAACCCTTTGGGTTGGGCCAAGCCGATTATTACCTGTCCACGCTTTCATTGTTGTTCTTGAAGTATGCTAGAATAAAACGTCAGCAAAGCATACAAAGACGAAAACTAGGCAAATTATCATATCTTTTTGTATACTGATGGCAGATCAACTATGAAGAGTTCTTAGGAATAGTTGAACTACTCATATTTTTCATGAAGTGTAAGTATATTTTTCATTAGGGTATATTCATGTTTGTTGCTTTTATTTTAAACTTGATTAAATATCTTTGCACCCACATAGAGTGTGCACAAATTACTAGTGTTATTTACTGTATTGAAATGTTAGAAAAGAAAACTATCTATACTATTATATAAACTAGTATTTTGGCACCCCCGATATGTGTGGTTACTAAATAAATCTATAATATTACTTTATATTAATTTTAATAGGTGAAATTATAATGTTGGAATTAGTTTTATAGTATTTTTAAGAATTGAAAAATGTTTTAAGGTTGTAATGATGATAAATTTAAAATTAGGAATAAAATGGTAATTTGTGGCTGCCACACCAAATCAATTTGGGAACAGTTACTATAAGCTTCTCTCCCTTAATAAAATAGAAAGATAGAAAGATGGGGAGAGGGGGATACAAACACATCACCTTCTCTTCTAATTTAGTGTGTAGATTTGAATGATCAACCAATCACATTTGCTACAAATAATAATAACTGATAAATAAAAGAAATTAAAATATATCCACAAACCGTCAAAAACCCACATTCTACTCTCTTTTTCACAACTAGGGTGTGCGGCTATAGTTTGTAGAAAAGCTTGCACTTCTTATTTCTAGGACTAAGAGTAATTTAAAAAAAAAGTCTCAAATGTATATTAAATTCTCTACATTTGGGTCGTCAAATTACAAGGCCTACTAAAAAGCATGTCAAACCCGACCCAGCAATTGTAAGAATATCACATTTTCGCAACTCCTTTACATTTCTTTCTCCTTTTATTGAACAACATTAAAAAAAAAAATTATTCTATATGAGAACAAAGAACATATGTCAATCAATCCAAAACATCTCTCTGAATGAACAGAGTTATAATAGGTGGATGTTCATACGGTTAGCGGACAGATTTAATCAGGACAAATAAAAACAGAAAAATAAACTACAAATATATATAAAAATATATATGAACTTTAGGATGAGCATGAGCTAATTTCGAGAATATCTATCAAAATCATATTTATATCTGATTACATCTCTTTTCGCAAATAATTTTTTTTTGTTTCATTTGGCTATAATGTAACCAAGATGTTACATTTCAAAATTCTCTTCGCTCGATCAAAGCCATCATTTCGAAAGTTAAAAGTATTTATTTTAACTTATCCTCGCAAGATCATCGATTCGCATAATTAAATAAACTATGTATGGCCGCTAAATACATTAATTAACTGTTACCGAGGCTCGTCAGATCCATTACATACATTGTATTTGTTTTTTTCAATTAGTTGTTTATTTATTAAATTTTAAATCTTGATTGGGGAATAAGCAAGCCATTAGCCTATAGTCAGTCATTGGACCACTGATCCATTCATGATAAACTATTATGGAAAAAAGAGATTTTGTAAGATATTAGCAATCGATGTTTGATTTAAATGAGACATGTCACTAACTTAGGGTTTAAGGTTGTTTAATAATGCAACTCAAGTTTTATCATAAAAATAAACTCAAATATGAAGCAGACATTAGATGATGATGACCTTCGTAAAAATCAAAGAAAGTACAGCAAAAGAATGCACAAATGCCAAAACAACCTTACAAATATGTCTTTTAGCAAGTTAGAGAATTTCAAGAATTTTCGGGAAAAAAAGGTTTGTACAAGATGATGCAAGCAAACCGCAATCAGTCAAATCAAAATCCTAATCATTTGCTTGCGGAAAAATGAATAAATAAATAAACAGACACGTAAACCAACCATAGCTCAAGGGAATGAAGGTAAAAAATAACAATCAAGTGTTGCTACATTTCAAAATAAATGAATAAATGTCAAATTAAAAATGAAAGTGTAACACTAAACGTCCAGCTAATAGTTGGAAATTGAAGAAAAATGGTAGGGAAAATGATGTCTTTTGTATGTTGAAGAAGTAACATGTATGTCTATCATAATCTGTAATATGTACTTTTAAACGAAATATACGTTTGAATTTTATCATGGGACGTCTCGTTCAACATTAATTATATCTCATGGTAATAATACAAATACCATTCATGCATTAAGGAAATCTTGTTTAAGGCTGGTGATGTTATCTCTTCCTAACGCAAATTAAATGTGTGCCCCCCACCCTAAATTCGAAACTAGCATCAAAGAAGAGTAATAGGACAACAAATTTAAATTTGATGTCTGCAAATATAACTTTGTGCAAACAGATATAAATCAGGAATATTCCACATTTTTTGGTTATACTGTTTGTTTAGGTTGGAAATTGTGTCATTTTCTCGTAAAAGGTGCATATGTACACCACATATATATATTTGATAAGTAGGTGTGTGTGTGTGTGTGTTGATGATGGAAGTGGAAGCCACATGGAAATATCAATGTCCACACTTAAAATTAAAACTATATATTATAAAATCTCGAGCGGGAAACGACACTGGGCAGCGATTCAAAAAAATAATTTAAGGTTAAAGATTCGAGCGTTACATGTATTCATCAACTCCATTCATTTCATTTCAACTACCTAAACCAAATCCACCACCTTCAAACACCAGCATATATTAAACCGAGTTAGGTAATAAAATTACACCTTTCCAAGACCCATCAATCAATGTACAAACGACACCCACACATATCATATCAGAAGACAATTGACAATAAGAAAAAAAAAAAAAAACACCAAGGGAGGAAAACAAAGAAAAGAAAAGAAAAAAAGCATACATAACATTGTATCAATTCAAATCCATCTTCGATTTTCCCACGCAGTTAATTTATTGCAAAACGAACCTCGTATTATTCATTTTTAAAGCTCGAACTCTTCATGCACTTGAGAACACGAAGACCTCCTCTGCATTCTAACGCCGCTAAAGCTGCTCCTCGCCGCCATCACATCAGTCAAAGAAAGCCTCTTTTTCGGGCCGAAAACGGGCTCGGGCCTCTGCTTGGGCGCGCTGTGCGACCTAAGCTTCGCACTGAACGACTGCGTATTCGCCATGTAACTGGGACAATTACCGTAATACCCTCGATGAAAGCTATCTCCGCACACGCTCTTGGAGGGCGTCGCGGGCAACACGCTATTTTCCCGGCCCACGTACGCGAACCTCGGCGTGCTTTGAGCGGTCGAAATTTTATAATCCTCCTCGACGAATCCCCAATCGTAGTAGTCCCTGGCATGGCGACGGCTGGGAATTCTTAAATGCCCGCTGGAATTCGGACAAGGAAGTGGAGAAGACATCATCGTATGATAGTTGTATTGATTTTCTTCGAAGTTTTCGGGGGCATAATTGGTACTGATTCTTCGAGACCTTGACTTGGGCCCGCCGCAGGTGTCGATCTCGACTATTTTCGGGCTTTCCTCGAACGAATTGTAGTAGGGATCGTACGAAGTTGAGTGCCTTTTGCTGTGGAATGGCTCGCTTTTATGCTCCTAATTAGGACATGAAAATGAGGATGTTATATAACTCATATTGTAATCATCATCATCGTTTCATCGATTTGAATTGAGTAAAAACTCACGACTGATCTTCGACGATCGCTGATCGTGGTTCGACGGGCTCGGATTGCAGCTTGGGCCCGAAAAAGTGCTTGCATGCTATGTAGAGTAGCAGCTGCTCTTTTTCTTACGAGGTAGCCTCTTACAAGTGCTTGTAGCTTCACGAGTCCTTTTAGAGCTCTTAGAGCTTTTCGGGCCTAAAGCAAACGGTTCAATTTATCTCATGGAAGATCAAATTGGGGGAATGTTTGTGTTAGAAACTGAAACATATACCAAATAGCCTCTGAAAACAGTCTGAATCTTCACGGCGGCGAATCTCTCTCTCCCACCGACGAACAAGCCTCCCCTTCCCTGGCTGGTGAGCCTCACCACCGCCACCGCGGCGTGGGCGGCGGCGACTGCGGCGTCGGCCGCGGCTGCGGTGGCTGCGGCCACCGCGATGGCGTGCTGGTTCTGCTCTTTCTCAGACTCGGCGATGTAAGATCTGAGCCAAGATGGGCGGCCGTCGGCGGCGGGAATCTCTTTCAAAGCGCTTGATGAGCTCTCTCGCGAAGATTTAACGAAGCTCCACCTCTTTCTGCCGCCGTGGTTGGAATCTATTTCCACGTTTTCTT
The DNA here is from genome assembly GCA_027422505.1 of Craterostigma plantagineum. Lineage (NCBI taxonomy): Eukaryota > Viridiplantae > Streptophyta > Magnoliopsida > Lamiales > Linderniaceae > Craterostigma > Craterostigma plantagineum. The sequence goes on from JAPQWV010003311.1 coordinate 22,031, forward strand.
TGTCTTTTTTCATGCCGAGTAAGCCCTTTATCCACCTCGTAGCTTTTCCCATTTTGCTGTGCTGTAATGAAAAAGAGAGCTTCAAGATTCAGTAATGGTGAAAGTAGTTAGTGAATGGGTGCGTAAAGATCACAGCTTTTGGTCAGGGAACAGAGACTAATTTGAAGCAAAGGTAGGATCTTTAAAATGAAAACGAAAACGAAATGCTAGTAGCACTGAGGAGGTAAGGTAACCTTAAAATAGCCCAAGTTTATTATGGCAATGGAGTGGAGCCTTTTTTTTTTTTTTTGAAAATATTGTTATTATTTGTTTTTCGAAATGTTATTAGTTATTCTGACACAACCTCGTGAGCAAACTGTATTACAAGACAAAAGGGTATCAACAGAAGGGCAGTGAGGGATAGAAATAGTAGAAAATGTTTGGAGGAGGAAAGAAAAGAAGATCGAAGCATGAGATAATTACAGGCGCAATCATAAGGATGAAAAGTTTGAACGTAAATTTTGAAAATGAAAAAAAAAATAGAATCATCATTTCTGGCTAGGAAATGAAGAAAAACACATCCCATTTGCAGAATTCAAGAAAAAGTTGTGATAATCACAGCTACTTGTTCGAAAATTATTTAAATTTTTCTTGAAAGTTACTCAAGAAACAAACCTTCTCTCAAATTCAAAAAAGCACTCGAAAGAATCTCCAACTTCCTCCTCCAATCAGAATCTAACGAGACCTGCGTAGTAGTTTATAGGCATATGTCTCCCAACTTTCAATACTAGTTATACTTTTTTTATTATTATTTTGGTTTAAAAACGGGATTATATTGCTTTTACCTCTCCAGCTTATTACACGGGCCCACTTTTTTCCCCGAAACTTCCAATTTCTTTTTAAAGCTTGTAAAGATAGAACTTATCGTCAAATTCAATTAATGTGATGTCTCTCTCTTAAATATTGAATATGACATTTATTTCATTTAATTGAGCGTTGACCGGTTAAAGATTGTTACGGCCAAGTGTCGTTATCAAATGAGCTAGTATGTTAGGCTGTTTCTTATTTTTATTTATTTTTTTTTTTTACGGTTCTCATGTATCCCCACACAACCGGGCTATGGGCTAACCGCCACACACTCCAGAGGTGGGACTAATCCCCAGGGTCAGATGGATACGTCCCAAACCCACCCAACAACGATACCCATGGGCCTCTAAGCCCATGGGGACTTCTCAAAGGAATGTGAGAGGTGGGATTCGATCCCTTGACCTCCTAGCCACATGACCTCTGAGGCTTCCCCTTCAACCACTAGGCCAATGGGTCATTGGCAATATGCACTTATTCATTTGGGATTTTTAAATCAAAATTTAATTAGAAAACAATTGTAGAAATTGGAGAATAATATATTATGTACTAGCTAGGCAAAATCTAGTGGGATCTTGTTGCCAGTTGAGTTGACTTGTTCGAACTAATATAATATCTCAATTGACAAGTTTTTATTTTTATGACAATTCCAAATGCGTCAGCAAATCTTTCGAAATTCGAAATTACGTAAACGTAATGACGTGCAAATTTCAAATTTCCTCTCAATGTTCAATGGGATGGATGCATTAAGTCTAGAACTATATAGAATGTGGGAAATAGGAAACAAATAATTGAAGTCCATGACCTAATAAGGAAAGCCTACGTGATGTAACCTTCTTAACCGCTATTTAATGTGGGAGATTCTAATCCAATTCTTTGCGATTTGTCAAGTCAATAAAACTAAACAACATTGATAATTATAGATAGAGACCCATCAAAAAAGCTATTGCCTATCGACACGTTGAGGAGCAATAATTACTATTCTAACATTATGGGGTATGGAAAAAGAAATAGACAGCTCCCGACGTAAATCATAATTCATAATGATATCAAATTTGAATCTTGTACTTCGAGGTTCGACAATTGTAATTATCTTTTCTTGAATGATTTTGGGCCGACTTGATACTTATTGGGCCTATGCTTTCTTCCTCGTACGCCTCCAAAAAGGACCGTACTTCAACTGTAGCCAGACATCCTTAATTCATACACATAACCCAAGCCAATCGTCTTCACGAAAAGCAAGAACATTTTTATTGCCAAACTATCTTAGATTACATTGCATCACCACGCCAATAATACAAACACAGATACAACAATGAACGGCCCTCACTTCACCTCATCTGAAAATTCAACTTCTTGATGCAATAAGCGTACATAAAAGCAAAGAAAACCGCGAAACCAATCAAAACCGCAGCCACGGGCCCCTTAAAATCCGGGTCGAACCCAAAATGGTCGTGGATGTACTGACGGATCGTGGGTCGGGTCGAAGACCCGGCAATCGAAATGGTAGTCATAACATCTCCGTACTGTCCTATGATGAGTCCGTACACCGTCCAAGCCACCGGGCATATGTAGTAATACCACAGCCACCACTTCGGAATTTGCTGTTTAACAAATTTCGATGTAAGAAAATCGAACGATCGAAAATCGACGTAAACGAATTGCGACTCGCTCACCGGCCTGGGAATGAAAAATCCCGAGAAAAGGTTGAACAAGGCGTAAAAAGCGGCCGCGAAAATAGCAGCCACTTGATGGTTGGGCGTGATGGAGACTGTCATCATTCCGTAGTACGTGAAGTATAGGAAAGAAAAAAAGTTGACGAAGTAGAACCAAAAGAACTTTGCGGCCGTCCACTCGAAGCTGACCATTGCGTATACGATCAGCGTATAGTACGTCGTCTGGACTAAGACGTACGGTATTTCTAAGACGACCTGAGAAAGAAAAAACGAACGAATACGGAGGGAGTTGAGCGCTTTTTTTTTTTTTTTTTTTAAATTAAAGCTGACGATTTTTTATTTTTCGAGACCTGGGCAATGGCGTATGGCAAAGCAGAGTACATCCCCGCGGCTTGTTCTCTGTAAAAGACGGTTCTTTCTATGGCGACGACGGGCTGAACGGTTTGACAGTTACAAATCCCGACGAATAGGGTCGAGGCGTACATTGCTCCTATGACGGTTAATAGATCGGTGTCGTTGTTCCTAAAGCAAAGCGTAACGAAAAAAAATGAAACGTAATGAAAGATTTGGAGTGATTTGCGCGTTTGCATGAGAGTTTTCTGTCGGAGTGATTACCTTTTGGTGCCGACTCGCCAGAAGACAGTCCCTATGAAGAGCGCGCAAGAGAGGGCGAAAAAGAAGCGCACGAGGTTGTAGTCGGGGCTTCTCCAATAAGTCAACCACTGTTTCCAAAGGCACGATTTGAACTGTCCGAATGTCGATTGCGAATATTGCGTGTCAAAAAAGAGGTCTTTCGAGCCCGGGGCGGGCGAACTAAGCTCGTCCACCAGCGCCTTGTTTCGCCTGAGGAATTATTATTATTATTATTACAGCAAAGGTTTGAGTGATAAAAATGGAGTCGGGTTTTCGCTTACCTGTACAAGGCTGTCGATTTGTAGTGTTCGGCGAAATCGATATTTAGTCGGGCTTCTGCGGCGACTGAGGTAACCTCGAGCATCCACGTCGCTGGATTGTGTTTTTCTTTGATTTTCGGGACGCCCGCTAAGCCTGAGATATATACGAATTTTTTTCGCTTTTTTTTTTCGTTTCATCTTTTACGAAACGGTCGTAAATAAATATCATCGACACGGTCGAGATCGTTCGTACCTCGAAATATTCGATTACTTTCTGCGAATTCCGACCTAGAGGGCCCGCGTAAATCACTTGCCCACCTCGTTTCATTAGCAGCAGCTGACTCATCATTTCGAATGTTCAAAGCACGTCGGTCATTTGAGGAGCGAAAGAACTAACGAAAAAAATGAAGTCTCTGAATTATTATTACCTCGTCGAAGGCTTCGAAGATATCGATACTAGGTTGGTGGATGGTGCAGACCACGGTTCTCCCCGTGTCTACGGTGTTCCTCACGGTTCTCATTACGATAGCCGCCGCGCGAGCGTCCAAGCCAGACGTTGGTTCGTCCATGAAAATAATCGAAGGGTTAGCCACGAGCTCGACGGCTATGGTGAGCCTCTTCCTCTGTTCTGTGGATAGCCCAGAAACGCCTTGAATCCCGACGATTGCGTTCTTCAAATTCTCCAGCTCGACCAAGTCCATCACTTCATCAACAAATGCCTGTAATAGAAAAAAACCGTTAAGATGCACTACTGAAACGGTCATTCAACATGGTATCAGAGCTCAGAGACCAAAGATGTCTTGAACACGAATCCTCATGACAAAAATTTGAGAAAATTTGATATACGTGGGGGGCACGTTGGGAATATAATATATAAAATTAAACTTTTAGGTAAACTGGTCATTCAATGGTAATCGTTAGCTTGAGGCAGGCGAAGGGTACCATTTTTTGTTCGTTGGTGACTTGTTGAGGCAGGCGAAGGAATGCAGAGTAGATCAGAGATTCGCGAACGGTGACTTGGGGCGAGTGTATATCCGTTTGCTCGCAGTAGCCCGAAATCCTAGCGAACGTTTCTTGATTTTTCGGAAAACCCGAGATTCTTATGTCGCCTTCGATGTATCCGCCCGTTTTTCGACCCGCCAAGACGTCCATTAGCGTCGTTTTTCCGGCGCCGCTGACTCCCATCAACGCAGTTAGGATTCCCGGCCTAAAGGCGCCCGTGACTTCGCGGAGCAGCTGAAGTTTGTCCTCCGTTACGCCTTGTTCTTTCATTTCCTTTTGTGAAGATACAAAAAAGGGAATGAAATGGCATTGTTATATGAAACAGATGAAATTTTTTAAAAAAAAAATGAAGGTACAGTTTCTTACGGGCGGCATGTCGACGTAATAGTTAACGTTGTCGAAGGACATGGACAAAGGCGTGAAGGGCAAAACCATTCCTCTCTTCGCCGATACGTCTGAAATTATCTCGGGGCTCGAGCGTTCGTTTCTGCTCTGTCCGTATACTCTCGAAAGGCTGCTCATGCGTTGGATCATTTCGACTGACACGAAGAATTTGCGAAAATAAATAATCAACGCTTTTACTTAGGCGAACGTTTATATACTGAATGATCTCATACGTGAATTGTTGCCATCGTCTGAAGATAAAGATCTCGGTAAGGAATCTTTGTTCGACTTTGAGCTCCTAAGCCTTGGGACTCCATCTGAATCCTCGGATTCCATCTCCATCTCTCTCGCCTGCTCCTTAGATATTATAGCTTGTGGCTTTCCGAGAGCTGTAATGTGTAAGAACTTAAACTCAGTTCACGAGCGTACAAACATTCTTAAAACTGTCGAAAACTTACGGTTGAGATACATGAGCGATAGAGTGAAGAGAACGTTGAAGAGGACTGTGAACCCCAAGAGAGCTCCGACGCCGATCCAATACCAGTTTTTCTCGGCAAAAATGTCGAAGTTGTTCAGGACGGCTATTCCCAACCTTCTTCTGTTGTCGGAGGCCTAATCGAAGAATTTAAAAAGCACCGCAAATTTGAAAACCGCACGAATAAAAGGCGCAAATAGAAAAAGCGTGTGAAAAGTTTACGAATTTGTTCAGCCATCTCGTGGCAAACATCTCATTCACTGTAATAGCATTGTAACCGTAGCTCAGAGGCGAAATCCAATAACCCCACCTCCACCAAACTGGTATTCGGTCTGCAAAAATGAACGAATCCAAAAAAAGATCATCGATTCGTTCCGTTCATATGTTTATAAATCGATTCATACGAGCGAAAGTTTGTCGAAAAAGACTAACTTTTCGGAAGTATAAAACCGCCCAAGATGAACATAAGCAAAATCGTGAGCGAACCGCCCGTGTTTGCGATAATCATAGTCCTGCAAATTCCCGCTATGAGCCTAAAAACGCCAGCCGCCATTTGCTGGATTCCAAACACCAAAAGCATTTGCTTGAAAAACCTAAGATAAAAGGAAAAAAAAAAAAAGTCCCATATCATTGCAAGACAGTTTCCAACCTATGTTCAAGTAAGCACAATACGAAAAAGTCCAACCTTCTATTACCTGCTCGAATCAGGGGCGAACCCGATGGTGTAATAAGTCGTGACCATCCACACGATAGATTCGAACACTGAGATGGGAATCCTCAGCAGAAAAGTGGGCAGCGTAAAAGTCCACGGCGGGTGAAAGAGCAAGTCCCTATGCTTGTAAAAGACGGGCAACCTCTGTATTGTGAGCGCAAGCTCGGAGAAGCCATTGAAGGTATTGACTATCACCACGAAAAGAAGCGCGCCGACGTACAGTGCGCCGTCCTGCTCGTTCCTCGTGCGCATGTGCGTGCGGAGGTAAAGGGTCGACGTAATAACCGCGACGATGAATATCTGCACCGTCTTGAAAACGTATACGAAGGAATTCCTCTTTATCAACAGCCATTCCTTGGAGAAGTTGGCCTTGAGAAGCTCGAATTGTGGGACTGAGTACTTCTTGAAGACCAACGCTGCTTTGTGTGACCGCGGCTTATCGTATGGGCTCGATAGCTCGTTTTCGAGGCGTAACCCAACGTGGAATCGCTTGAAATTTCTGGCGAATTCGACGACTGGGATGTATCTGTACGGCTTTGTTCTGTCCGCCCAGTACTGTTCTTGGTCTTTCCTTGACGTCACCTTATACGTTATCACACAGAAGAAACGGACATTAACCTCAGCAGCTACGAAAGATTGCATTCTTTTCAAGATTGGGCTGCGAAAACGTAGCACAGATACATACCTCTTGCAAGAAATCGGCGATTCCTTTCCTCTCAGGGCATCTGAAGCCGCAGCTTTCGAAGAACTCGACGACGTGCTCGCGCGGGCCTTGGTAGACGATCTGTCCTTCGGACAGCAAAACGACGTCGTCGAAGAGGTCGAATGTCTCCGGCGCGGGCTGGAGCAAGGACATGAAAATGGTGGCGTCGGTGAGGTGTACGATTTGCTGCAAGCATTTGACGATCTGAAACGTCGTAGAGCTGTCTAGGCCGGTCGATATTTCGTCCATGAACAGAGTCTTAGTGGGCCCGACGATCATTTCTCCTGAGTTTGGGTTTAGGAGTTCGCACCCAATTTGTTTGGGGCCCAATATGGAAATATGTTAAAATTTTAAGAAAGCAGAAATTAAAATTAATAATAGAAGAATACGATTGACTATTAAGGCGATTTTCTTGTAATAATAGAAGAAATTAAATCAACTAGGGAGTTGGTGGTGCCGTTAATGTGGACTTGTTACTAGTTTGAAGTTTTGACAAAGGGGAGACACGTTGTGGACCATCAAAGGAAGAATACGATTGACTATTAAGGCGATTTTCTTGAAGTTTAGGTGCTTAAAATATTAGGTCCAAAAATGTCACTATTGGATCCGGTGCGAGCCGATAGCTGTTCTAGTTATGTTAAATGAATATGATGACGACCCTTAAAACAAATTAGGCGACCTAACGTATTATTGCTGAATGATTTAGATAGAAAGTGTGAGAGGTTGGTATATACTATATATATACAAATATAAATAAATAAATAACCTGTAGTAACACGCTTCTTCTGGCCTCCTGAGATTCCTCTTATCATCTCATCTCCAACAATTGTATCTCTGCAGACATCGAGTCCCAATATCTGCATGGAATTATTGAATTTGGTGTTATAATCAAAGTATAATTGTTGGATTATACAATGGCTCAAATCTCATGATAATTGAATTTCATCATCATCCATGCATAATTAATAATTTAATTATACCCTGAGAGTGTAGTCAGTCATGAGGCTGCTCTCTACTCCTTCCATAGCAGTTGCCTATGATCAAGATTCGGTCAACAATAAGTCATAGGTTTTATAAAGTATTGTTTATTTATTCTATATTTAGGATTTTAATTTTGTCAACAAGTTACCTACCTTCATGAAGAGGTCAACTTCTGCTTCGGGAAAGATACCTGCTTCTCTTTCCCTTCTGGCAAGCTCGCTCAAAAGGTCTAATTAAGTTATATATATTTTGCAAAAAAATAATTAGACATATATATTTTAATCATGAAGTTAATCTCCAAGTAAACTATTGATTAAAAAAGTACCATATCTCGATCCAACACCCTGACATCTAGCTGAGAAATCTAGGGTTTCCTTGACAGTCATTTCTGCAACATGTATATCACTTTGGCTAATGTACGCCGATGTCTTTTGAGGCACAAACTCATTTAGAAGATGACCGTTGTACGTAATTTCTCCTCTAGTCTGTCACGATGATCACACGCTGACGTCACGATGATCGCACGTAAATGTAATAATAGTTGTTATATTGGAAACTAAACCTTGAGAGTGGGATCTAATTTTCCCGCAAGAGCCAACAAAAGGGTTGTTTTCCCCGAAGATGGTGGTCCTAGTAGAAGAGTCATCCTATCGCAATCGAAAGACAATATAATATCACGAAAAATACTATTTGTAATGTAATAAAATGATGATAGAAGGGTTTGTTTATTATTACCTCGACGGCTTGATGATCCCTGAGACATCTTTTAGTATAGTGAGCTTAGTCTTCTTAGCCAAATTAATACCGAATAAACTCAAAGCAGCTTCGCCTATGTTTCGAGCAGCGTTGGGAAGAGTTGGGAGCGCTCTATCCCCTACGAAGCAGTCGGCTTCTACGGTCAAGTGTTCGAATCGAACTTCTACAGTTGGAAGTGTAATCCCAACTCTGCAATAATAGAAGAAAATCAATTATGTTATTAAATGGTCCATTCTTGAAAAATTAGCCAACATTCGGTGTCTAGATTAGTTTCTAGTCTTAGTCTTTTCTTATAGTTTGGTGAAAGCTTAGTTTTACTCTATTGTATTATGAAGTTGTGGGGGTAATAATCTTTTACCAAGTCAACATGAGTGCACCTGTCGCATCAAATAGCTTCAAATGTGTAAGAATTGTTAATGAAGTGATGATAAAGGTTATCTACTAATTTATGAAGAATCGTTCTCTTGTCTAACATAATTTTAAACGTTAACATGGAGGGAGACACACACGCACACACTATCACACACACACACACACATATATATATATATATATATATATATAATGATATATCAATTCCAGGCAAGTAATAGTAGCTCATGCAACAATAAACGTCATTTCTTCAATGGACGATTTCTTTGGACGACGACATATAAGATGTGTTTCTACATGCGTTGGTATCTTTTATATTTCACCTTGTGAATATTTTAGAAATACAAACATGCAATCGAACAATAACACTAAATAAAAACTGAAATAATGAAAAGAAACCATAGCAAACAACACTTCCGAAAAAAGAAAAATTAAAACAATTAATGCGCACCTATCGATTCGATTACGAAGCTTCCTCAAGAACCTCTCGTTATCCTCCTCGGCGACCTTGAAGAACCTATCGATGAACTCTAACCTATCGCTGACGTCGAGCTTTCTTACATCGACTTCCTTGTGGATGATGTTTATGTTCCTACGATTAGGCGTCTCGACAAACTGCTTGAGAACTGTTCTCCTCATCCTATCGTAGGTAGGAAGCTTTTCGAGGGCGGCCCATCTAAGCGCTTCTTCGTCTTCTTCCCCGCGAGCGCTTCTCCTCCTCGGAGTAGAGCTCGAGAAAATTTCCTCGACGCTCCAACTTCCATGGCTCGTCTGCCTTCTAGGCGTCCGAGATCTTTCCTCCATTTTTCTTTCTTTGTGTTCTTTTTTATTGCATTCAATGTAAAGATTTTGTTTTTTGATGGTTGGATTGTATATTAGGTGATGTGTAATAGGGAAATGATTGTTAAGGTATTATAGGAGAAGGGTTTGAAAGTTTCTGATAGGATCCTTTTAAGACTAGTTCTTGAAGGAGACTTATTAGAAGATGGTTGGTTAATTACTTAGGTTTATGTTTTGTATGGAGAATAACTTATGGGTTTTTTATTTATGATTTATAAGGGGGTGGGGTGGGGCCGTGGGGGTTAGGTTACCGTGGGACCCTTCAGTTTGCGCTAATTTGAATTATATGGCATTTAACTAGTCTTTTATTATATATTGAATGACTTGAGGCGGATTGTACGTACTTATATTTTAAAAATATGCATTTGGAAAAGAAATACAATATATGAGTGGTCGTGAACACACACAATATATACATATATATATATTATATATATATATATAGGTCTGCTATTGTGCACAACCACGGTGAGCACCATAGCTGATTTCGCAATTTTATTTCTTTTTATTCCACTCTAGCACCACCATCACCTCCGTTGATCATCTAAGCTCCCTCGTAACCTTCGTTGTCCATATTCCACGCACTTATTTATCAGAAATTCATAGTATATTGAAATTTTCTCGTAGATAGCCGGGATGATGAATTTCTGATAAATAAGTGCGTGGAAGATGGACAACGAAGGTTACGAGGATCTGAGATGGTCAACGGAGGTGATGGCGGTGCTATAGTGGAAGAAAAAGAAATAAAATTGCGAAATCAGCTATGGTGCTCACCGTGGTTGCTCACCGTGGTTGTGCACCATAGCAGACCTCTCTCTCTCTCTCTATATATATATATATATATACTCTTTTCTCTCTTTTGAGCGTCTGCGTTTTTATGTAATTATATTGATGTATGTATTGTAGTGTATAAAGTTAAATTGAGACGATGTTATCATCTCTTCAACCCAATGAGCGATGGACATGTTGTGGATTTAGTGTTTGGAGATGGAATATATTTAAGTGCTACCGAAAAGAAAAAAATGGTGGATAAGGTGAAATACGTATATCGTATATACTTTTTTTTTGTGTGGATGGAACGGAAGATTGAACACAATATTTTTCATTACATTTAACAATATATACGTGACAATAAATAAAGTACTACTATAATTCGTGAAATACAATCATGCCATGCATATAATTATTAGTAAAGCATGAAACGGTAAGGAAAATCATAAATACATTTAAAAGCATTATTAAATTAAATAATTATGATCTTGTCGTCATTTTACCATTTTGGCAGGAACTAAATGGTATTGAAGGAAAGACATACGTGTCTGATGAAGAAAATGAAGTGCACTATAACAACTAAATATTGATTGAATAATGTAGGATATCTACCTCACTAGGACAAGAGAACCCATCATCTAAGCTAACTTGAAATATAGAATTAATACATATATAATATACACACACATACATATTGCAAGATGTACAATAAATTGACCCCCGATCGAGGAAAAAACCAAACAAATACTAATACAAATTTAAAGTTTCTTTCAATTATATGTATATTTGGACTCAAGTAATTGTTTGTCTCTTCTCTTCACTTTCATGCCTCCTCACACCACTCTTCCAGTGTTATTGTGGACCTATGATTAACCTAATATTTTTGTATGATTAATAAAAAATCAATTAAGTATAAAATCAACAAACATACCGTACAATTATTTTACAATTTTTTGAAGAAATATATTTAAAAATAGTGATTGAATTCACTATTGCATGGATGATTTCGTTCACCCACCAATCCAACACCAAACCCAACAGGGACTAAAATGTCAAACACATTTTGACACCACTCATAATTATAATTGGTTAAATAAAATCTAATTTGACTTCTAAGTGTTAGACGATGAAGTCCTCTTATGTTGAAAAATTGAAGCATTGATTTAGGTCGTTAGGCAGGTTCACCTCTCACAACTTTAATGATGTATTTGAAAAAGAACAGAAATTACTTTTTACTATGTAAGTATATATTTAAACTTACATCACTATATTAATTGGTAATACTCTCCATTCTCTGAAAAAATGACACGATAAGGGGTAGGTGACAATGTGAGTGCATCAAGATTCTATCTAACATCCATCCATTTTTCTGAAGGTTGAAGGAAAAGTCTCCACAATTTATGGGTTATATTTTTTTATACAATATTTAACCAAAAAAAAAAATATGTACTATATGAAAAAGCGAGCTATATAATATAGTTGAGTGAACCAATTGCGTCGAGAGGCACAATATCAAGAGTATGACCATGAAATGAAATGAATTATCCCTGTCGTGTAATACGTGTGATTATCAGAAAATGTTGAATTTATTACAACTTATTTGTAGACGATGCTAATGGATTTTTGCGGAGTCTACGAGAAGTGTATCGTCGTCATGTGCAAAAAGCAGCAACAGAAAATAATAATCATATCTAAATTACATAATTATATGTCATCGATGACGAGGTTGAGATTCAGTTGATTTTAAATTGAGAATGATGGTGATACGATCATATAAGCACTTTTACACTGTCAAAAATTACGTGTATCTTAAAAATAGAAAATGTAAAAAAGAAAATGTAATGCCCGTCTAGCTCAGTTGGTAGAGCGCAAGGCTCTTAACCTTGTGGTCGTGGGTTCGAGCCCCACGGTGGGCGATTTATTTTGTTATTTTTTCATAATTTTTTTTAGTTTTCCAATTGCGTTAGACGGGCTTTTTCTCTACTTTCATTTATTGAGTGAGAGCTTAACAAATTCAAACTCAGAAATCGCCCATGTTTGGGGCCATATAGCCCATGTTTTCTGATGTTATTCCTCTATCTGATACGGATAGAAATTCCAACTCTGCATCCCAATTTTGTTCTCTTGGATTTGCAATCGTCATCCCCACACGATGGAACAGTGTGACAGCCATCGTCGAATTCGTTGAAGTTGAGTAATTCCTCGCTCTTAAGTTGCAATTTCATGGCATGCAACCGCACTCTCAATTCGTCATTTCTGCCCTCACTTGGCTTCATTCGTCATCGCTCCCTGTCAAAGCCCAAAACCCTAATCCCAATCTCATGTAATCTAGCTGAAAAAGGAAGTAATGGAAACGATGAAGATGAGGAACTATCCAGATTTGGGAAAATTCCATTTGACATACTCAAGATGTCTGTAACGCTCACTGTAATCTCAGCTTCTCTGCATCAACCGTCTGCATTGGCTGCAAAAGTCTCTGAGAAGAAACGTGGGAGCAAAAAGGTCGATTCTTTAACGGCTGAGGAGCTCAAAAATTGGACGCAGGGATTGCCCGTGGTGTCAAACAGGGTTAATTACAGTGATTTAATCGATCTGAGAAGTGAAAATAAGCTTAAGCATGTTATCAAACCCCCTGGGGCTGGGTTAAAGAAGCGTCCTGAGGTTGTCTTGGTCGTGTTGGACGATAACAAGGTTTTTAGAGCGGTATTGCCTTCGCTTGAGAGTGATCCTAAGTTTTGGCAGGCTTGGGATGAGTTGCAGCTTGATGGGATTTGTATGAATGCTTATAGTCCTCCATTAAAGAGGCCCGAGATTCCGAGTCCTTACCTTGGGTTTTTGTCGAGGATACCGTTATGGATGGTGTCGTTCTTGAAGCCGAAGCCTCAGTCGAAGAAGGCTGTCGAGTTGAAAAGAATGAGAGAGCAATTCAAGCGCAGCAGAAATGAGGAATTGGCGAAAATGAGGGAAGAAAGGGAAATGATGGAGAAAGCCGTGAAAATGCAAAAAAAGATGGAGGAGAGGCGAAAAAAGATGGAAATCAGGAAAATGAAGTACGAGGAATCGTTGCGGAAAGCCAGGGATAGTTCGCAAAGCATGTCCTGGATGTGGGATAAACTAGCCAGCGATTCAAATGTTTCGACTGCCCTTGGTTTCGTGTTCTTCTATATCTTTTACAGGACCGTGGTGCTCAACTACAGGAAGCAGAAGAAGGACTACGATGATCGTTTGAAGATAGAGAAGGCGGAAGCTGAGGAGAAGAAGAAAATGAGGGAGTTAGAAATGGAAATGGAGGGCATTGAAGGTGAAGATGATGAAGAAGGTGGTAAGGGAGAAGACAATCCTTATATGAAAGTGGCAAAACAGTTTATGAGGTCGGGGGCACGTGTTCGACGCGCCCCAAATAAGAGGCTTCCACAGTATTTGGAGAGAGGTGTGGATGTGAAGTTTACAGACGTTGCTGGGCTCGGGAAGATCAGGCTTGAGCTTGAGGAGATTGTGAAGTTCTTTACACACGGGGAGATGTATCGCAGGCGAGGAGTGAAAATACCAGGTCAGATACCGCTATCCATTAGTTTGTAAGGTCATGCCTTACCAATGGCTGTTAGCTGCATGCTCCTTCCTTTACGGTAAATTATTCTGTACTGTATTCCTTCAGGTGGTATACTTCTTTGTGGACCGCCTGGGGTTGGGAAAACGTTACTGGCAAAAGCTGTTGCTGGTGAGGCAGGTGTGAATTTCTTCTCAATCTCTGCGTCTCAGTTCGTTGAAATATATGTCGGCGTCGGTGCTTCTCGTGTTCGATCACTCTACCAAGAAGCGAGAGAAAATGTGAGTTATTCTGTTGCCATAAATATTTATGATGATAATTGACATTCTTTCTAGCATGATGCAGATCAAAGTGTCGCACACAGATTAATATCCTTTGAGCGCATTTTCTTTTTTCCAATAAATTTCAGTTCCCGACCATATTCCTTTTACATTCGGTGATAGTTATCTATCTTTGTCCATCATGTCAGGCTCCATCAGTTGTCTTCATTGATGAGCTGGACGCTGTAGGAAGAGAACGTGGGTTAATCAAGGGCTCTGGCGGCCAAGAACGTGACGCCACATTAAATCAGGTCACGTCACTCTCAAAGAAGTGAATCTATTTGGAAGTTCAATTGGAAAATATATGAGTCCACTTTATTGCTGCTGATATTCTGTAAGGCCTCTGTTTCAGCTCCTTGTATGTTTGGACGGGTTTGAAGGCAGAGGTCAAGTCATCACCATTGCTTCCACCAACAGGCCTGACATTTTGGATCCAGCCCTTGTAAGGCCAGGGAGATTTGATCGTAAAATTTTCATTCCCAAGCCCGGGCTGATTGGACGCATTGAAATTCTCAAGGTTTCATTTGTTTCTTTCTTACTTCTAAGCAATGATCTTGTAACCGTTGATGTTTACAGTAGCCATTTACTTCCACCTGGCGCTCCTTACGCTGTCAATTTTAGAACTAGTTTTGTTTTCAGTTAATATTTGAAGTCGAAAAAACGCATAAAGTTCCTGCTTTAGGTTCATGCTAGGAAGAAACCAATGGCCCCAGATGTGGACTACATGGCTGTTGGTACAATGACCGATGGAATGGTTGGTGCTGAGTTGGCCAACATAATAGAGGTTGCTGCCATATATATGTTGCGTGATGGAAGATCTGAGGTATGAACTTTTTGCACGCTGAAGCTGGAGAATGAACTTATTCACTGTTTTCGCACGCAATGAACTTATCGGGCCATGCAAAATTGAATTTTTTTTTCTATCTGATTTGAATCATTGTTGCTTAAGCAAACGTTAATATGATGTCTTTGTCCAGATAACGACTGATGACTTGTTACAAGCTGCACAAATAGAGGAACGAGGGATGTTGGATAGAAAAGAGAGGAGCCCAGAGACGTGGAGGCAAGTAGCTATAAATGAAGCTGCAATGGCTGTGGTCGCTGTGAACTTCCCTGATCTTAAAAATATCGAGTTTGTATGTTTCCGTACATTTACATCCTTCTGACTTATATGCTTTGATGCATTTAATATTGGGAGTTAATTTTTCTCTCTCTCTCTCTCTTTTTTTTGATGGACTCGTTGTGCTAGGTGACAATTGCGCCGAGAGCTGGTCGAGAGCTGGGATATGTGCGATTGAAGATGGATCACATGAAATTTAGAGAAGGATTATTGAGGTAAATCGACTATTTTTACACATGTTTCTTGGGTTGTTCTTAGAAAGTTAACTTTTTTTTTTTCCTTTGATGCAGCCGGCAATCTATATTGGATCACATTACTGTTCAACTTGCGCCTCGTGCTGCAGATGAACTGTGGCATGGGGAGGATCAGGTAATATTTCGCTATCCATTAGAGTTACATTTCTATCGTTCAATCATGCCTAATAAAATCGGTAATCTGTTTCTTACATTAGCAACGATAAATCGATATTGTTCCTTTTTTTTTTTTCATATGCCAGCTGAGTACCATTTGGGCAGAGACGGCAGATAACGCCCGAACAGCTGCGAGGACCTTAATCCTCGGCGGCCTCTCTGAGAAGCTTTACGGTTTGAACAACTTTTGGACTCGAGATAGGATAAACGTAATCCTCATTTTGTCCCAACTGTATCACAATATATCTATAAACCTATTTCTGTTATCTTGAATGGCTCGTTCTGTATTCTCATTTTTTTCAGGACATTGATACGGAGGCAACGAGGATCCTCGATGCCTGCTACGAACGTGCAAAGATGGTAATGTTTCCAAAAGAATTCTTAGTTGTTTTATGACATTAGCTTACTTCTTATAACCAAATAAATCCATTATTTGGGTTGGGCAGATTCTTGAGAAAAACAGGGAACTGATGGATGCAGTTGTTGATAGGCTCGTGGAGAAGAAGAGTCTAACCAAGCAAGAGTTCTTCGAGTTGGTTGAATCCCACGGATGTCTTCAGCCCATGCCGCCAACGATAATCGATCTCAGATCTGCGAAGCTGTTAGAATTACAAAGTATTATCGCGCCCGAGAATGAAACTGCTCTTCGTTGAAAACAATTTCTGAGCAATTAGGAGCTGAAGAAAAGCATGCATGCATGCATCAGAATGGAGAAGGAAGGACGGCTGGCCGGCGGAGAAGAAACGTTTCGAGTGAAGAGAGCGTTTGATCTATTACATCTTGCAGCTGTATGTTGTTACCTTAAATTAGGTTTGTACATGCGCTAACGATTTTCTTAGCCATTTTTATTCTCGACACAAGAAATTCGGGATTTACATCTGCCATGCAACAATTCACCAAATTCAATAATTCACAGACGTGGAATTATCTATCTTGATAATTAATATTGTAAACTACTAAGCTGTAACAAAATAATACTACGATCAACAAAGTAATGATATAGAACTTGGAATTTGGAATGCGAAGGCCAGCACCCTAATTCCAAAGTTTATTATTAGATATATAAATATAGTTCAAAACTCTTAGCATTAGGTCGATATGTCCGAGTGGTTAAGGAGACAGACTCGAAATCTGTTGGGCTTTGCCTGCGCAGGTTCGAATCCTGCTGTCGACGGATCTTTTTTATTTATTTATTTATTTTCTATTCCTACTTGCCACCGATGCAGTCTTGAATTGCGTTACTTTAAGTCGCCATTGTTTATTTTTTATGTTTCTAATTCTATTTTACGGGATACCAATTGAATAAATTTTTACATATAGGTACCCATGTCAGAAATTTTTTACAGATAGGTACTCGATTTAATTTTTACAGTTTCTTTAGTCATGTCGTACCTTCCATGTGTATATTGCGTACCATAACACATTGACATAGGGTACCTAAATGTAGCATATGTCGTACCTACGGCATACCTGTGTTACATAGGGCGTACCTAAATGTAGCATACGTCGTATCATTTTCTGTTATATAGGGTACTCAAATGAGTTGATAGATGGTATCCACATGTTGTATGTGTACCTGCGGGATCAGCTAACTATGCGCAAAAAACTTATTCTGTTAAATAACTATATATAAAAAAATCCTGACATAAATTATAAGTTTTTATCTAAATAGGTACTCATGTGTAAACACCATTTTTTCTGGTTTCTAATTGTATTTTATTTTAGTAAAAAATAGAAGAAAATAAAAAACAAATATTTGACGACCTGAAATTTGACTTGCCCCGTTTCGTGGTGATTGATATAGCCAGCGTTCATTCGCGGTAGCTTCTTCGATAGACGAAGAGAGCGAGCGAGCTCTTCGTTTCCTCACAAATGGAGAGACAACGAACCCTAGCTTCTCCCACAAGCGGCAACTCATTCAATACACCGCCACCATCTGAAGATGCTTGGATCGCGACATGTCGAAATCTTCTTCCCAAGTGGCAAGCTCTCTCTTCAGCTGACAGGGTGAGTTTTTCACTTCATTTTTCCGTTTTTCTTTTTGGATAATGCTCTGAATCTTTGCGTGGGGGGAAGGCACTCGATTTCTGGGCTCGATTTTCTCTTTGGTAATTAGTAAGGGGTAGGAAAGGTCAAAATTAGTTATAGCTTCTGTGCGTTGTGCTGTTCTTTTTTGTTGGATTGAAGTGGGTTCGCAAAGTCTCGTGCCTAATATACAGCTTTCTACGGAAGTTTTAGCAAGAATTATTATTGCAAACTGGTAAGTTGCTCTTTGCAGGAGTTGATCCCAATTGAGATATCTAGAGTTAATCAATTTGATGCAGCTAGGCTTGATATAGAAATGTCAGCCATGTTGAAAGAACAGCTGGTAAAGGTCTTTGCTTTGATGAAGGTAACCATCGTTCTGCTGATCTGTTTTGTCCATCATCCAAGAGTTTCAAGAACGATTTTGGAGTTCACGGGCATTTGATTTTTTTCCTTCACCTTTTTGGGATTAGCCAGGAATGCTATTTCAGTATGAAGCTGAACTCGACGCCTTTCTTGAATTTCTCATCTGGAGATTTTCCATCTGGGTGGATAAGCCCACGCCTGGGAACGCCCTAATGAATCTGAGGTACAGAGATGAACGTGCAGTTGGAGAAAGGGGAAAAGGTTAGTGGTTGATTTCTCTACTTTCCACCATGCTGAGATTCAGGAATATCCATGGTTGTGCATTGTGCTGATTTTTGTTTTCTTCAAATGCTTGTAACTTGTATGGTATTGACATAAACTTCTGTCATGTATTTGTAGTAAGAACTGGACTAGAGGGGCCAGGGTTAACTGTTTCCCAGAAGATATGGTATTGTGTTGCTACTGTTGGTGGTCAGTATATTTGGGCTCGCCTTCAATCTTTTTCTGCATTCCGCAGGTGGGGTGGTACAGAGCAGGTATATGTGCAAATTCATTCAGTATCTTATTTTCCATTTCGCCTTTTCTGATATGCAATTATTAGTTAAAACAAATTACACAAAACTCGTCGCCATTTATAACCAGACATCACTGGCCCGTCGAAGTTGGTTTCTGTTACAACGTGTTGAAGGGTTATACAAGGCTGCATCATTCGGAAACCTACTCATATTTCTGTTGACAGGAAGGTATTGCTTTGATAACGCCTTGTCTCGTATTTTTCTTCGTATATGATAGCAAACCCTCTTTATCTTATTCAGACTTAAAATGAGTGTTTTG
This sequence comes from Craterostigma plantagineum, assembly GCA_027422505.1. NCBI lineage: Eukaryota > Viridiplantae > Streptophyta > Magnoliopsida > Lamiales > Linderniaceae > Craterostigma > Craterostigma plantagineum. The sequence goes on from JAPQWV010003311.1 coordinate 41,061, forward strand.
CGATAGGTAATGTGCTTTGAACATGAATCCCATTTCCTATCTATCATATAACTGATAGGGTCCAAATCACTTACTGGCTAGCATCATAAACGTGTGTGATGCCTATAATGGCTCGTCATTCATATGCAGATATCGGAGCCTTATCGAGAGAATCTTGCGTGCAAGGCTCGTCTACGGCAGCCCCAATATGAACCGATCAGTAAGCTTCGAGTACATGAACAGGCAGTTGGTGTGGAATGAATTTTCGGTAAATTCTCCCAACACTTAATGGCTTCCTAAGCACTAATTCTCCTAAACTGGGCAAGAATATTACCCACTTAAACATGACATATACAATGCAGGAGATGCTACTACTGCTTCTTCCCCTTCTCAATTCATCATCTGTTAAAAAATTCCTTCGTCCATTCTCCAAAGATAAGTCTACTAAGGCCGAGGAAGATGATGCTTTGTGCCCCATCTGCCAAACAACTCCCACCACTCCATTTCTAGCCCTACCGTGTCAGCACAGGTAAGCATATATGTGTCCTTCACTGCTTTTTTTTTCTTCGGTTCGATCCCATATTTTGTCACAATTATCTACCGAAATTTAGGCAAACCATCACCAAGCTTTTATCTTGAAGCTACTCTAATGTAAAGGCGAAATCTTTATTGTCAGGTATTGCTACTACTGTCTTAGGACACGATGTTCTGCGTCGTTCTCATTCAGATGCTCGAGGTGTAATGAGCCCATCGTTGCAATGCAAAGGCATGGCGGTTCCATTACGTCGCAGTGAGTGAAGATTTATCTTACGTAGGAATGTAAGAAAACCGAAATTACGAGGTTGTCCTGGCGCTGTAGATGGCATCACACCCATTCATAGAATCTTAAAAAAGGACTCGAGGAAGTATTGGGATACCTCTCGACGGCAAAACAAATATTATCTTCTTAATGTATGAATAAGTTTTCGTAATTCTGTTTATTTTATTGTAAGAATGATAGCCTATTGTTGTAATAATTAAGAACAAAAATGATTCGAATGCCTACAAAATAGAAAACTCTAAATTACGCTTTTTCTTCAACTTTCTCGTTAAAGCATCGACTCGAACGACGACGGATTTAAACTGCGTAATAAATAAAAAAAACTACAGATTATTATTCTTGGAAGAGAATATATTGTAGATATGGTTCGTTACATACGTGTATATATATATATTTATTTATTTACCAAGCTAAGCTAGGCATCTCATGATTTACGAAACTCATAATCTTGATTGGAAGTTGTGAAGATAGAAAAATAGAATCCATTGTTTGATTGAGAATTGCAATTATAGTACCGTATGTTATTCTGCTTGTCGTTTTGCTTATATGTGATTATAAGCAGAAATATTAAACTAAAATCTATTATAAATGTATCATCACGGAAAAATGATAAAAAGATGCGCTTTTCTAATATATTGACATTATTTGGCCTATATACGTTCCCAACTTACCTATTCTTTTATCTTATTTTATTTTTTCTCTTTATTACCACCCCCAATTTAAGGAATGAATTTACAGGTATTTACTTTTTTTTTTTTTTTGGCTTGAAAACACTCCCCATCACCTTTTCTCCCCGTTTTCCACTTTATGATAAAGTTAAAGCAAGAATAAAAAAATAAATTATAAACTAATAAATCAAGAACAAGCAGCACAGGGTTGCTGAAACCCCACAAGTATAAAATACTTGTCTGTTGACTAAGACGTTGTGTGGTTTCTTCAACCTCTCTCTTGTGAGAAAGCAAGCCAAGCATTTTTCTGAAAGGTTCAGCAAAGGCTTGTTTTGGTTCTCTAACATGGAAAAACATGAGAGGAAGTAAAAGAATATAGGCAAGAAAAACATTAAATGATCAGAAGAATTTGAAGAGATCTGTTGTTTGTGTTCTTGCCGTGAAAGAATAACAAGTTCGTTACGTCGACCACT